>JBBJLR010031277.1:0-12605 GCA_037577145.1 Brachypetersius gabonensis
AAGAGAGAGAGGAAGAGAGGTGGAGACAGAGGGACAGCAACAGAGAGGGAGAGAGAGAGCAAGAGATAGACAGAGAGAGAGAGAGAGAGAGAAAGACAGAGAGTGAGAGAAAGCAAGAGAGAAAGGGAGAGAGGGACAGAGAGAGAGAGAGAGCGACAGACAGAGAGTGAGAGACAGAAGGAGGGAGAGAGACAGAGAGAGAGACAGACAGTGACAGAGAGAGACAAAGACAGAGGGGGAGAGAGAGAGAGACAGAGACAGAGAGAAAGGGAAGGAGAGAGACAGCAAGAGAGAGAGAGAATTGAACTGATATCATATGGGTGTGTGTTGTGAAGAACACACTAATGAGGTGTTTTCAGTTTCTCACTGTTTTCAGAAGCATGCGTTAGAACAGAAGGACAACAACATCTGGATCACTGAGACGCGATTCCATGAAGGGATGAGATTAGACTAAAGTGAGAAAGTATAAAGCATTTCTCTTCCACATTTTAATCAAACACGACAAATACGATCTGTTGGTCAATGCATGCATTTGTACACAATGACTGCTGATACAATCCAGTATAACTTACCATACAGTATTCATTTAAACCTACTGCAGCTGCTTCTGACCACTGCACTGTATGGAGTCTTGTCCTGTAACACTCTTTTGTTGCTTTTGTGTTTTTCTGCACTCACTCTTTCTTGCTCTCTTTGCGTTTCTGAGTATTCCTGTTCTGCACTCGTGTAGTCTTGTGTTGCACCGTGGTGCTGGAGGAACACTTTCATTTCCCTGTGGATTGTGTACGTTTGCTGAAAAATGAACAATCTCTAATTTATGAGGTAGTTTCACTTTAAGGGAACATGACCCAGTACTGAGTCGTGTTTTGCTTGGGTCTCAAATGTTTATTTCACTCAGTGAAAGGTAAATCAAGTTAAAATGTTCACCTCATGTGTTTTTATTGATTTTTGGTTGATACTCTGACTTTCTCCATAAAAATAAAACTACCTCAGAAAATAACTATTTCCCTCACTGTCTCTTGCTTAATATAAACCGAGACAAACTTCCAGGGAAAACTCCATTTTCATTTCAGGTCAACTTTATTAAGTTGGATCAGGAACTAGTCGAGTTCTGCTCACTCACCCTGAAGTTATAAGGAGTTTGAACTGCTTTCTGATTGAAGCACAATGCAGGACAACCATTCAGAACAGCTGCAATTTACTTCAAATGTAAAAAAAAACAGCCAATCTAATTATATGCTACAGGATGTAGAGCTCATATAAATGTATGTAAATGTTGTAAGTGGACCTCAGGGAGAGAAATGTAGAATTGGAGGCCTTTAAATAAATTCTGTCCTGGTTCAGTCACTCGCCTTATAGTCAGGCGTCTCTCTGGAGGCCCTTTTAATGCGTCCTGGCTCCTCTTCTGAATCTCCTCAGCGTTTCTGAATCAGTAGAGGAGCTGTGAACCAGGCTCTGACGGCAGCTCTGGCCCGTTTTTGCACCAATATTCAAGCCAAATCACTTCTGAAGTCCTTGAAAGTCTGTTCCACCAGCACTGTGTGGAGAACGTCAGCTGTTAGGGCTTGAGGCATCAGATCATTTATCATAACGAGTTTAATCTTAATCAGTTCTCGGACAATGACCATGTAAACCGTTTTATAAACGCTGAAACCCAGCCGGTCATTCAGCGCAGGGCTTTCTCGAGGTCACTGTTACTCACATGCTCATCGTTAGGTGACAGTAATGATTTTCCAGCATTAATGAACCTCCCCCACCAAAGGAAGGTGAAATGCTTTGTTCCAGCTGAATGGAGCGAGACTCAAAGTGTAATCATTTCCTCGCGTGATCGGCTTGACCATGTCCAAACTGGAAGAAACAAAGAGCACTTTGGTGGCTGTGATCACTCTCAGAAGAAGAAACGCTTGTTTTCATGAACACATAGTCAGTGTTGTGGGATGATGTCAGTGACCACTCTCAGCTGTGTGTGTGTGATGCATTGTCCTCTCTATGCTGCAAGTGTGTGATGCAGGATGGGATGTGTATCTCTCTGGTGCTACAAATGCATTTAAGCCTGAATTCACAGCAGCTTCGTTTGCTTCAATCTTTGAGTCCTTCTGGTCTGAATTTTTTATAAAGTTTGAATTTTTTTTATCATTTTTTTCCCCCTTGGGTGCAAATGCAAACCCAAGAACACATTTATATGATTTTAACAACGATATAAGCAGTCCTCTGCCCTCATGTTCGCCTCCATTGGAAAATACACCCAACAGACAACATATACAAAGAACTACTAACAAAAATATACAAAAACATTCACTGTCCCATCAGGGTTTAAAATCCTTTTTTCTTCCGAACATACTCTCGTTACAACTGAATTATCCCACCTTTTTCAAACCTTGAGTTGTTTAATGTATCTGATCTTAATCAAAGCAAATAAAACAAACCATACCGTGTTTCAAGACTGAGCAGAAACTAAATCAGCATTAGTTCACTGCTCGAGTTCAGGAGTGAGGTACTGCTGCTCTTTCATGTTCACTGATATCCTGGACTATATATCTAGCTAAACCTGGTCACGTGAGTGTTTTTCACTGTTTGTACCTTGTTTTATCTGTGTTTTTATGCAGTATACCTGTATTAGGTTTATGAAAACCATGATGCACATGATATTTGACAATAAAGGAACTGTACTGCAATGACACTGATCTAGTTTTCCCACTGTATCTCAGTCCAGTAACTCAGTTCTCTCCCCAGGTTTTTCTGTCAGAGCCGCTTTTGTTACTGTGGCATTTTATTATTTATAGTCTTGTTTGAGCTTTTCTGTTTTCTTTGATTCTTTATCCACGTCATGAAAACTGAGCCCAGATAACTTGTTAGTGATGTCCTGGATCACCTTCTGTCTGAATGTATCTCTATCTTCCGCCAAAACAGGCAGTAGAGCTTGTACAACCCTTGACCTCCCAGTTGTTAGTTTGTATTTTCAGTGTTGCGGCCAGTAAAGTGGCCTCATTTCATATTGTGATGACATTTCGCCAATCAGAAAGCAGTGGTGCAGGCAGCTCAGCTGCAGCCCACTTTCAGCCCTGCTGTCGGACAGCTTGGGTCACTTTATTGGTAACGGAAAAACATTTGTTCACAGTACGACGTGGTTCCTAGTGCCAGAGAAAAAGTGCCATTAGGTGCCTGGGTGTTGTTTCTATCATCGTGAAATCATAAATGTGATCTTCAGTGATGCCACAGAGCAGAAATAAATGTTCTCCCTCCAATGATGCTGCGCTAGTATCAGATCAATATCAAAAATATAAAACATATCATTTAAAAAAAAAAACACGCAGATGTTAACCTTCACTCTGCCAGTTTGGACATATTGTATGACAGTGGGCCCTAGAAACTGAGTGCAACTGGATTATACACAATTGGAAACAAACTGGGGGAAAAGACCCTTTTGCTTTCAGGGCATGACTCTTTGGAAAACATTTTTTTTAATGAACACCCTTGAAGTTAAAAGGACCTCCACTTCATACCTCACACTCTTCCTGGCTGTTTTTTAAACAAACATTGTTCTTCAGGAATCCAAAAGTGGTTCTTCTGATACATCATTCAGAGAACCCTTTCTAGAACCTTTTTCTCTTTAAAATTTACTCAAAAATACATTTCGATGCAATTTATCGCAATAATATCTTCACGTTTATTTGATGGCATACTCTGTAGCGAGGTCTTAGTTGACAGAAGCCCAGGGTTTGTTTTCTTATGATCAGCTGTTTGAGAAGACTACAGACCAGGGTGTGGTTTGGGCCATATGGAGACAGGATATGTTCGTAAGCATGAAGACGCTCCATCGCCCGACGCAGCTTGGCCTACATACGGCATGGTTACCATGGCGATTTCACACCTGGATTCAGACTGAGAAAGAAACTGAGGTGGAAATCAGACTCAGTGGCTCAGGGCTTCCTTACCCACCAGCAT
Source organism: Brachypetersius gabonensis (assembly GCA_037577145.1). Classification (NCBI taxonomy): domain Eukaryota; kingdom Metazoa; phylum Chordata; class Actinopteri; order Characiformes; family Alestidae; genus Brachypetersius; species Brachypetersius gabonensis. Next base: position 3,946 of record JBBJLR010031277.1, read on the forward strand.
CCAGCTTCCGAGACAGGAACTACTTAACCAGTCCCTAAACAGCGTCTCCTATTATCCAGAGCAGAATATAAAGCTCCAACTCCATCAGGGCGGAGTCTGAACCGTCTTTTAACCAAAGCAGAGTAATGATCATCTATTATTTACTGACAAGGACGTATCTACTATTAATCAGTAGAGAGAAGGAGCCTCTTAATAGTCCGTATGAAGAAGGCGTCTCATATTAATCAGAGTGTAGGAGGAATTTTCTATTAGCTATTGTGCACTGTAATGGAAATTAGAGCTCAGTGTCGGTCTTCTCTCCCACCAGCATACAGGCTCCTGGCCAGCAGCCACTCCTATTAGCCAGAGCTTATGAATCCACAAATAGCCAGCGTGGAGCATGCATCTTATTTTAATCAGCGCAGAGTACGAGCCTCGCTGGGTGCCTTCACCTTTTACACCTATTATAGCAACCCACTCAATTCAGTCTGGGGTGTAGAACACTAGACAACAGACACCGCCCCAAGGCAACTTTCAGGAAGTGCACCTGCAGATCCTAAACGAGGAAGATGAGGATGACTATCAGGAGAACTCCTCAAAAGCGTAAGGCAGAACTCCTGAGAGAAACCAAGACTCAAAAATACATTTTTACCTAAGATTAAGAGGAAGAACCATTGAGAGAAACCAAGACTCAAAAGGGAACCTCTTTCTCCTCTAGCAGGATCAGGTAGGGAATAAGAGTCTCCCATCATCCACCATCCATCTTCAATCCAGCAAAGGGAACACATTTATTAATCTAACGACTTCAATACAGTGCATGGAAATGCAAAACCATATCACCAAATCACCCATTCAAGGGTCCCTCCATCCAGGAGCCTCCACAGGAGCCACAGGAGCCTGTGTTAAGAGAGAGAGACTCCCTCAACCAGTCACTGTAATGTATAATTAGAGCTCTGCTGCATTGCAACATTGACCAATTGTGTTAGGACTGCCCGAATAGTATTGGACAGGCATCAAACTTTTGCTGGAGAGCTCGAACACTCTCTCAAAATCCACCTCTACATTTTATTAATAACCACATTTTAAATATATTTTAAATATAAAAAGTTAATGCAGTTCAACATATTTCCAGAAGGCGACAGCCACTTATTCCAAAGTAATGGTCAGCTGAAGCCCTGCTGCTGGAGCGCTGGATGTTGTTATAAAAGGTCGTGATTGTAGCCTCCCATTCAAATCCATCTCGAGTCACATGGATGCTAAAGGTGTAACGAACAGAAGGACTGTTTTATGAAGACAGTTTGGAGCTGCACAGCCTTATCTGAACGCAGGGAGAAAGACCATGGAAATAGCATCAAAAACTCCATTCACTGCCACAACTGTTCCCCAGTTAAAGATACAGAAGACGTATGCTTAGGGAAGCACAAGCGATGAGTGTAAATAATTTACTCCTTTTTTTTTTTTTACATTTCCATATAGTAACAGTCACAAGTCAAAGAACCTTTTATTGTCTCATACAAAACCACTGCTGGGCCCCAATACATGGTCTACAGTAAAAACTTAAGATTAATTAAGAGAAAAAGCCATTTATTTTCCCTGTAGAGGATGTGCTGACACGTTTCTACGGTCACCCACTGTTCAGGGGTACAAGACCGCATGTGTACATGCAACAAAATGTCCATTAGCTGGTAACAGTGAATACAAATCTCCCTTCACTTCTGAAGTTCACATCTCATCTATTAGTCATACCAGAGCATGAAAGACCCTGCAGCTAATGAACGGGGTCAGGGGTAAACGGCCACAGCTGACAGACCACGGACACATTAGATAATTGCTGCAAAATGCTCTCTCACACACACACACACACACACACACACACACACACAGACACAGACACAGACACGCACACGCACACGCACACGCACACGCACACGCACACACGATCCTACTATCTGAATCCGGAAAGCAACTCTTCAGCAGGACACTTGGAGGATTAGGGTTAATGTAATTATGCTGCAACCCCGTGGCCCACAGATGTGTAATGTGTTCTAATCCAGTCATTGTGTTGGTTGTAGGGGATCTAGTTAGTCTTAGCAGCTCGCTTTACTTGTTCAGGCAGTTTCCTTTAATCGTTTGATCCGAGCACTAAGCCATGAGACGCATGCATTATTCTTCTTCTCGAGCGCTCAAACCAGGTCTTCAGGGGAAAATTACGAAGCTATTTTAATATTTTGCTTAATGATTTAGCCAATAAACTCAGATTATTTCTCTACAAGAACAAATAATAAACGACTGAAACGCTGCACCGTGCAGTAAATCACCATGACTGCCGGTGTACTGATGGAGAACTACGAGCTTCATGATTATGGGAAAATCATATTGTTGATTTGAGTACCAGGCAAACTCAAAAGACGTTTGTTCTTTAGGAGGCATTTTTACAAATTTCAGACTCATTAAAACCATCTGGAGGTCTTTGGTAAAGGTAGTGAATCCATGTAGAACCATGAAGACAGAAATGCTTGTTAAAATGTTTTCAAATGTTCTTTAAATAACATTGTAAACATGGTTCTATAGCACCAGAAAAGGTTCCACAACTGCACAAGAACCTTTTATTGTCTTATACAGAACCACTGTTGTGGCCCATCATCCAGTACATGGTCTAAAACTGGCCGAGTTCTTCTTGGGTGATAAATGTGTAATGTGTGTCATAAGCAGTTGTTTAATGAAATAACAAGAATCAAATAAATGTTAGAGGCAATATGGCAAAAATATATAAAATATATTTTTACAGTTAAATCACGATTTTGATTTTATCACAGTATTTATATTCATTTTTAACTACAGATTTTGTTTTACTATTTTGCAAGTTACTGAACAGTACAACTAAACCTTTTGTTGGTTGAGAGCTGTTTCTATAAGGCCGGCATTAAATGGACTAGTGAATAGTGCGATATGGCTGAGGAAAATAAATTAAGGAGAGCATAGAACCGCAATAGATAGATGTCGCCATATTGCTCACCCATGGTTAGAGGTATTGGGCTATTTAGCACGATAAATCCAACATAATTATGGTGCAGCATGTTGGTACAACATTATATATATGATTTTTGAAACCTAATTATATAGTTTGTGAAGTTTGATGCACCACAAAAAGTCATAATTCTTTTTTACATGATCATTTTACAACCTCTTTATCCCTTAAAATTAAACAGGCTATTTTTCTTACTGTGCCTTTAGGACAAATGTATGTAAATGAGTTTTATAACTTCTAACTATGTGTGGGAGGGGCTAAACTGGCGTACATTGAATAGATGCTGTAGACTGCCGTGGATTTTGTGACATCACAAAAATACATGAAGCTGCAAAAGCAGCCTGTTTTGAATTCATTTCCAAATATGGACTAAATTACACATTTTAAAACATCAACCCAAAAAATGCAAGGGCAATTCAGTTTTCCACGAGACGGGTCCTTTAACTAGTAGAGAGAGTGTTCAGTGTGATGCTCACTCTACCATTTAGCAATATCCTTTGTGCCTGGACGCCTTCGGGACACCCAGTTCTTCTTAATAACAACAAACACCACCACCACCACCATACATTTTGAAGCAGTGCAGTCATGCAAACAGTGTTTAAACCAAGCCATTACATTTTCTGTCACAAATCATTCGGGTTCATCATCCTCTATAAGATAAATGACGACAGGCATTGAAAAAAACTGCAGTTATAAGAGAGCAAATTGTGCTCTGTTCTATAGTAAAGCATCGTTTTGCTCTGCTCCGTTTACAGCTGCCCCAAATACAGTAATCTGCAGACTCTGGAGAACAAATGCTCTGAAGCATGAACAGTGCTGAGAGAAAAAAAAAAAAAAAAAAAGACACTCTCTGGGAGTCTTGATAAAGCAGCAATCTACTTCCACACCACATCAGGGTGGTCTCAGAGGGGACGGCGCCGCGGCCACAACAACTTCAGACACGAACGGATCTGCTGCTGCTGAAACGGCAATCTTCAGTGACCTTGACACGCGAGTCCGACACACAGCGCACGTCGATCCGGACACGGACTCTGAATATAAATTCAGTGTTTACATCCGTGACCTCTTTTCGTCCGCGTCTCAGACCTCCGCCTCACACTTTAAGAGATGGATTCTTCTTTCATGAACGCCACGTGCCGAAGCGAACCACGCGATTCCCCCTTCAAACAGAATCCAGAGCCAAAACTGGGACAGGCGAGGCACGAGGGACCTACTCTGTTTCATCAATGAAAACCTCCACTAGAGCAGCACACGTCAGACCAGACCGGAGTCGGACGCTCCAGCAGAGCAGAAGACAAGAGGAATAATAATAATAATAATAAAAAAAAAAGGATCAGAATCTACATGACCGTACCTTTCAGACAGAGATGGGTGTCGTCACCTTTCTCTCCTTCGGTCTTGTTTTCTCTGAAGCTTGGCTTGGCCTGCGCAGCGGAGCTTATGTGTGTGTGAGTGTGTGTGTGTGTGTGTGTGTGTGTGTGTGTGTGAGAGAGGGCGAGTGAGTGAGAGAGCAAGAGAGTGAGGAGGGGAGAGGGAGAACGAGTGTAAAAGTGAAAGAGAGAGAGAGGAGAGGAGAGGGAGAGGAGAGAATGTATGAGTACAGAGAAACAGAATGAGAAAGAGAGGTGTGAGGGAGATGGACAGACAGAGACAGAAAGAGGAGAGGAAGAGAAAGGAAGAGTAAAGAGTGAGTGCAGAAGAGGGAGAGAGAGAAAAAAAAAAGAAATGGCGGGAGAATGAGCGTAGAAAAGGAACAGAAGGTGAGTGTGAGTGAGAGTGAGAGTGAGTGAGTGAGTGAGTGAGTGAGAGAGAGAGAAAGGAAGAGCAGAAAGAGACCGTGAGAGAGAAGGTTGGAGTGAGAGAGACAGATTAAAGAGAGGGAAAGCAAGAGAGAGTAAAAAGTAAGTGTAGAAAAGAAACAGATAAAGATAAAAAAAAAAAGAAAGGGAAGGAAGGGGAACGAGTGTATAAGAAGACGGGAAGAGAAAGGAAGAGGTGAAAGAATGAGTGGGAGGATGAGAGGCAGAGAAAGAAAGGAGAGAGAGGAGCGAGAGAAAGAAAGAGAGGGAGAAAGGGAAATAATGAGCATGGAAAGGTAAGGGGAAAGGGAGGAAAAAAAGAGAGAGAGATAGGACTGAGAGATAGTGTAGGAGAGACAGAAAAAGAAAGGAAAGAGGCGAGTGCAGAAGAGAAAGAAAGGGAGAGAGAGAAAGAAAGATAGAAAGGGAGAATGAGTGTAGAAGAGAGAGAGAAAAAGAAATGTAGGGAATAACAAGAAAGATGGTAAGAGAGAGACAGAGAGAGAGACACAAAGAGAGGGAGAGAGAGACAGAGACAGAGAGTGAGAGACAGAGAGTGAGAGAGCACGAGACAGAGAGAGACAGAGAGTGAGAGAGAGAACACAAGAGCAAGCAAAAAACAGAATCAGAAAGAAAGCCCAAAAAAAGTGCATGGATTGTAAATGTGTGCCAGAGTCTAAGCGTGCGTGTGTGTGTGTGTGTGTGTGTGTGTGTGTGTGTGTGTGTGTGTGGATAAGTGAGGCTGACTGCACAGCTCAGCACAAACAGTAATGGGACCGGACCCCCAGCAAATCACCTCACACTGTAAACTGGCAGGTACTCCAGAGTCAGACTGACTCCTGCACTATCAGCCTCTCCCTGATCGATCTCCCAAACAGGATATCAGTTTAGACTGTGACTATTTGGGCAGATCCAGGTTAAAAGAAGTCATCTTTATGTTCTTAGGCAGATATTCAGATTATGTGTCATGTCAGATCAGCAGTAATTAGCACAAAACACATTTTGAATGATTAGTAAGCAACAGTAATTACTTATTTAAGAAAAATGTTCAGAAAAGCTGTCCAAGGTTCTGACTTCGCATTGGCCACATCATTTAGAGATCATGAACTGATGCTGCTGCCCTCTCTGGGCAGGTAGGAAAGCAAAGGTAAGCTTGGTAGTTGGATAGGAAAGGTAGTGTGAGGTTGGGTGGGTTAGGAAGGGTACAGTGGGTTGGGCGAGGAGGAAGAGCAGTGTGGAGTACGAAGGGTTGGGTGGGGAGGAAGAGTAGTGTGGGGTACGAAGGGTTGGGTGGGGAAGTGTAAGAAATATAAGAAGAGTAGGAAGGGTTGGGTGCCCCCCATTACCTTCAAGAACTTCCATATTATGGAGGTTCCTTTAAAGAACCATATTTGTAAATGAGTTGTGGGAGTAAGAAGACACTTTTCAAACAATCAGCCACAGATTGTTCTATAGGGCACCAAAAGTGCTTCTTTTATGGTGTCTGTAAGAAACCGCACCACATAACTAATATTGTAAGGGTCAAGGCAAGCAGGGTGTAAATGCAGGATCCAATAGGTTTGATGTCACAGAGCAGGTAACTAAACACATGAAACTACAAAAACACAAGAAAACCAACAAGACTAGAAATCACCATAAGGGGCCGTTCACATATCTAAAAATGTGTGGAAAACGCAAGACGCGTCACTTTCTCCTTCTTTCCAAAAGCGCTCGGGCGCTGTCGTTGCGAAGTGTCTGCCGTTGCTAAGCAACCATCAGCCGCGCTCTCCATAAACTTCAGCAATGGAATTCCACCGACGAAAAACCCTTGCTGTAACTCTGCTACACGATTTATTTACGCAGAAAAGAAAAAAACGCCGTAGTGTTTGGATGCACCCCATTCTTCAAAAACGTAAAAAACACAGGGAATTTCACCAGCTGACCCAGGAGCTCCGCCTGGACAACAGGAGGTTCAAAGCCTGTTTCAGACTTAACAAGGACCAGCTGGATTATATTTTAGGAAAAGTTGGCTTAGAAAAATAATGGGGGCTTGACAAATCAGAGTTCAGGAAACCCCTGGACCACAATGATGAGCTGCTCCTGCTGAGCTGATGTTTCTGCTGAGGCATCTGTGTAACGGAAAAGGAGAGAAAAACTAACTGGTTGAATCTTGTCACATGACCCGCGGTGCGCTTGCGGCATTCTGAAAAGTTCAGATGTTTTCAACTCGACGCGGCACAGACACGCTTGAAAAATCTGGGCGCGTCGCACCGCGTGTGCGCAGCTTCCGTTATGAGCGCGGCTGGACTTGAGAGCGCAAAAGACGCGATATGTGAACGGCCCCTTACAGTGTTCCAGAAGAAAGATTTACAAAGAACAGAGCAACCAGAGACTTAACACAGAATCTACACACACAAACTTGAACTACAGACCAATTTATACTAATGAAGGAAATCAGAAGTCCTGGGCAGGGCAGGACCTAGACACAGCTGAACAGGAGGCGGGGCTAAGACCAAAAGTGTTCACATGGAATAGACACAAAGACAAATGGAGAATATAAACAACATAAACAAGAAAACAATGAAACTGAATTACTGAATCCCTACTGAAACTGAATGATCTGTATATGTAGGTGGGGAACACGAGCCTAAGAATTTCATTATGGGTAGTGATGCTACATTGTTATCTGTATATGATAAAAATGATGTCTGAGAAATCTCACCTTTTCTGTTCTTACGCACATTCTTAATTTCACTCGTACGGTAGAATTTAGAATAATTTCTCTTGATAAATGAGGTCCCAGGAGATTTCGCTCCACCAGTTTTTGTGCATTTACTCTCTTTATTAAAGCATCCAGCCAAACTCATCTCAGTGCGAAACGACTGCCCACAGCTATGCTAATTTGTCTTTGCGCACGGATGAACCAGCAGCACTAATTAGTCACCAGAACACACACCACCACACAGAGAACACCTTTCATTCATGTGTTAAAAGGTTTACTCAGTTTATACAATTACTGTCTATTCCTTTCTATTTCATTCCAGTGTATTATTAATAGAAAACTACAGGAAACGTCACAAAACTGACAATGATTTTAACAGAGTATACACACTATTACATTTCTCAGTATTTCTCCGCCCCTGGTTTCAGGGAGGGTCTCTCGGTGGTAGGTGGGGGTGGTGGTAGGTGGGGGTGGTTGGAGGGGCTAAAACATGTTTGTTAAAATCCAAAACCAGAAATCAGGTGGTGGTTTAGAAGAGGTGGAGCTCTGTTTACAGAAAGATCTTACTTGAAAGACTAAATACGAGACTGTGACACGGTAAAAATAAGCAGGTAGAGGAAAGACAGCAAGAAAATACTCATAAATGGAGAATAACGATATCTCTCACCTTTTTGCTCATAGGATAAAAAAACGTTTTGAATATTTTTCTTCTGAAGACGCTGATAGTTTTTATTTGTGTGTGTGTTGGTGTGTATTCACTAGAAGGTAATCTCACTACAAATCTCAATTACCTGCATTTCATTGATTTTGTGAACAAACTGAAAATAAGTGATGGATTTAACTGGTGAAACATTCCTGGCCCATTCCCCATGAATCCTTAGCTTCTAGTTCATAAAAACTGATGATTCAGTGTTTGATGAGGGTGTGTGTGCGCGATGTGGGTGTGTGTTAGATGAGGGTGTGTGTTAAAGTGAGATACCTCTTCATGTCTGGAGAACAGATCCAGGCAGTGTCTCAGGGCAGAGCTGGTCTCACTGCACAACTTGCATATCTCTCTGACCTTCGGGAGCTCAGGACCTATCTCACACACACACACACACACACACACACACACACACACACACACACACACACACACACACACACACACACA
>JBBJLR010031286.1:0-12604 GCA_037577145.1 Brachypetersius gabonensis
TTGACAGCTATTATTAACCAATCTAAAATCTCAACGGCAGAACGGTCACCATATCAGCATTCAGCACACAGAACACACACATACACACAGAACACACATATACAGTTAACATTTTTTAGAAACATTTAAAAAAGGTCGCATGACAACAATTACATGCACTCGCACCGACGCTCCCAAATATATTTTGAGGTCGCATAGATGAAATTCCGGGAGGCTATGCGACCAAAATGGTTGCAATTTCGAGCCCTGTCACACACACACACACACACACACGAACACACACACACACACACACACACACACACACACACACACACACACACACACTCAAAGACACCTACTTGTGTTTTATACACCCAGTATAATCTCTCCATAATGGCACTTCAGAAGCTGCAGTACACCCCAGCACTGTGTCAATAAAGGCTGTTGAAAGATACATTAATAGTTGGACCCTGATTGAGCTCTGACCAGACTCCCCACAGTGGTTTGAACTTTCCTACCCACTGCCAATTTCCTACTTTACAATTTTGGTCCTTTGAGCCGGATAGCAAATCGCTTTGAGAAGATGCACTACCCAGAGCTGGATGAAAGCACCCCTTTGAACCAGACGTCAAATGACAATCCCGTGTCACCTTTTAGCCCCACTCAGACATTCTGCACAACAGCCATCTCCATACTTCTGTCCACTACCAATTACAGATAACCGTAGTCAGGAGAGACAATATCCAATGGCAACACAGGTGCAATACACAACTCAGTCTGTCGAGCACAGCCAAGTTCCGCTCTTCCTCCCAGGAGCCAGAGATGAGCTCGCAAACGATCTTCATCATCTTAGAATCACACATCCAATGGAAGAAGATGCAGCTCACACACAATACTATTACGCCACAAGCAAGAGCATTACCACGTCAGCCACAGAAATTTAATGTATATGAAACTGTGCAAAGATATACCTCTCATCATTCCTTCCATGCTCAAACACAGCAAACCCAAGAGCATATTTACAGAGGGCCTAAACCAACCATTCCATGCCTGTTGTCACCTGACCCGAGAGAGTTTGCCAGGATGAAACTCGCTCTGCAGAATATTCTTCCAGATGATGCTGCCGAACGATATGAGTTCCAGATCCTCACCGATCACATCAGATGCAAAGAAGTTCTGCTAGTCACAAATTCATACAGCAATTCCTGGCAACCTTACGCAGACACTATGGTGGCGCTCACTAAGATGTACGGACAGCCTCATAAGTTGGCTATGCAACGCATAACAAAGCTGATGGACGGTCCAAATGTATGCACTGGAGATGCAAAAGCATTTCGTCTGTTTGCCCTCCATGTACGCTCACTGGTGGGAATGCTAGAACAGCTGGGGACAAGACGTAAAGTAGGACTAGAGTGTGGTTTGCATGTTCCACAACTGCTAGGTAAGCTGCCCCATGATCTCACCACCAGCTTTAAGAGATTGGTCCACCCCATGAGCGTAGCTATTCCCATGCTTATAGACTTCGCGGAGTGGCTCGAATATGAACTTGAGGTGCATGAGGATAGTGTGAGGCATTATAGCTACAGGAGAGAAGAGCCATCCAGTAGGAAAGGAGACCATCAGAAGGAAATATGTCAGATTTGTGATGAGCATTTCCTGAACAGCTGTGTTAATTTTAAGCAGCTGCACAAAGAGCAGAAGTCCCAGTGGTTTAAAGGCAACAATAGGTGCTGATGATGTGGCTGTGGTCATCAGGCAGCTAAGTGTACATTGAAAGATCCCTGTAAGACATACAGCATGAAGTGAATGAGAGAACAGAGAATGGAACCAGTAACAGCTGCCACCGAGAGCTGTCTTGTGAATGCAGAAGGTAAAATCATGTACATCGACCGCCCAACTTATAACTGAAAGGTCCTCCTGAAGATTAGCAAGGTTATCATATGGAATGGAAGCAAGTCACTGGAGACATATACCATTCTAGATGATGGCTCAGAGCGCACCATCCTTGTCCACCCAGTAGTAAAGAAGCTGGGCCTCAAGGGGAAACCTCAAGAATTGGCCCTCCGCACAGTCAGACAGGAGTTACAGGTGCTCAAAGGAGAGGCTGTTTCCTTCACAATATCCCTGGTTTCAGAACCAAACAAGAGGTATAAGATCCATTGTGCATTTTCCGCCCCTTCTCCAGGACTGTTGACGCATAACAGCAGAAGTACAAACATCTAGCTGGTTTACCCCTCAAGTCCCTTTACAGAGTACAGCCCACATTGCTTATTGGCTCTGACTATGCCCACCTTATCACGCCAATAGAGCTTGTTCGATTGGGCCCTCCTGGTGGACCGGCTGCAGTGAAAACACGTCTAGGGTGGATGCTGCAAGGCCCCGCTCAAGATATCAGGTTCGGTGCCGAGGTGCCATAGTGCCCTTTCACATCTGTATCGTCCCCAACAGACTTGTTCTCATGTGTAGAGGAATTGTGGCAGATGGATGTACTTACTGCCCCATCGCAATGAGAAAGTCGTTGTGAGATCACGACAAGATGAGAAAGCCATAGCACTCCTCCAACAGCAAACATTGAGAGTAAACATAGATGGCAGGATTCGTAGTGCAGCTGGAGCCAAATGCTTCAGAGCAAGTATACAGATCAGTAGCCTATTTCAGGACTGAGAACGTGATGGCTGATGTTGAAGTCTCATTTCTTGCAACACAGTCCCGTGTCGCACCACGGAAGCAGCAATCCATCCCGTGCCTGGAGCTCTGTGCAGCTCTCACAGGTGCACAGCTCTGTAAAGTAATATCCACTGAGCTGACCCTCTCCATCCATAATTGTACATTGTGGTCTGACTCACTGACGATTCTCACCTGGCCGATGATTGAGTCATGTCGCTACAACATTTTCGTAGGGACATGAGTAGCAGAAACCCAAGAGCTCACAGAATCTGCTACGTGGCGATATGTGTCATCAGGTGACATTCCAGCAGATGACATCACACGATGTCTTCCTCCTCTGGACATGTGTAATGTTAGCAGATGGACTCTCAGTCCAGCCTTCTTACAACGGCCTCCAGACGAATGGCCTCAGAGGCCCAGTTCATCCCACACAAACCTGACCATGAGATGAGACACTCACCAACCATTGTCTTGACAACCTCAGTCTCACCTCTGTTAGACCTACAGCAATATCAGAACTGGAATGACTACCTGGAGGCCATTGCCCATCAGTCTTATGGGCCGGCCAGCCCTGAGGCCCACATTAGCGCTGATGTCTATTGGAGGCCCTGCGACAAGCACAGACAGACTCATTTCCTGAAGAAATGGCCCAGCTAAGGTCCAGCAAACCTTTGGCAAGAACCAGTTGTCTCATACCACTTGCTCCCGAGCTCGACGAGACTACAGGTCTTATTAAAGTAGGTGGCCACCTCCGCCGTTGCAGTGATTTAGACCCAGACACAGTTCACCCAGTTGTTCTTGACCCTAAGCATCCTCTTACTATACAGCATTATGGTGACAAACTGCATCATCCCGGATCAGAGAGGGTGTTTGCAGATATTAGAAGACGATATTGTGTGTTATGTGGTCGTGAAGCTGTAAGACACATTCAGAGGCATTGTGCTGAGTGTACAAAATGAGAGGTCATCCTAACCCACCTAAGATGACCTCCCCGCTGCAAGGCAGCGCCTAATCAAGCCTGCTTTCCACTCTACGGGTGTTGACTGTTTCGGACATTTATAATTAAGATTGGCCGCAAGAATGAAAAGAGGTGGGGAATACTGTTCAAATGCATGACTACCCAAGCAGTCCACATAGACCCTCTCAGCAGCATGGATGCTGATGCATTCCTAATGACGTTGAGATGCTTCATAGCCTGGTGAGGAAAGCCTTATTAGCTCCTATGAGACCAAGACACAAATTTCAAAGGGGGTGAAAGTTAACTCCAGCAATCCTTCAATTCTCTCCATCCTAAGCTCCAAGAGCAATTAACCAGTAGCAGATCAGATTTAACTTTAAGCCTCTAAGGGCACCGCATTTTGGAGGGTGTTGGGAGAGAGAGCAGCACTTAGAGTCACAATAGGAGCTCAGACAGTCACAGAAAAGGTGTTCCATACTGTCCTTCTCGAAATCCTCAATCCATCCTTGGATATGCTTCATTAGATGTTGCTGACCCTGACCCTGTCACCCCCAATTGTCTCCTCATGGGCCAGAGGGATGCATTCCTACCCCAAGTTACTTATGAGGGTCCTGAAATCCTAGGCCGAAAGAGATGGCGACACAGCCAGTTGCTAGCTGATCATTTCTGGAGACACTTCGTCCAATGTTACCTTCCAGGTCTCTAAGCACGTCAGAAATGGAAAGCTGATGCTGTTATCATGATGTAGGTTATCATGATCGTGGACAACCAACTGCCTCGGGCCGAATTAATGGTTTTGGGGTGCTGGAAATATCGTTGAGGGGCAACTTCCACCAAATTCGGTGAGGTCTTTATTGAGTTACCCTTTTGCGAGAAGGACGGTGGTGGAAAAAGCATAAATGGAGTCTAATATAGCTGTAAATTGTTCATTTACGTTATCTGTGAAATTGCTGATTTTGAAAGGAAATTAAATTGTTATTGTGAAATTGTCATCATTTTCTGACTGTTCATTTGAATGCTTATACTGGACAAGGAAGGGAAATCTATTGGTACATCAGCCCCACCAATAATTTTTTTCACCAGCCGCCACTGGTGTTAACTTTGTCAGTGTAGCCAGCAGCATAGATATGACGTGGCCAGCACATGGAGCCTTGTTTATGTTTTTTAACCAATGATATAGGACCTAACCTAACCCTATCTGATGTCTTTTTGACACTGCCACTTTTTGCATAATTGTACATAAAAGCTGAGAAATGTTTTTTTCCTCAGTAATGTCTTTAGTACATCCTTGTATTATGTTTCTGCATACACCTCTGTCATTTCCCGTCTAAATATGACTTGCTGGTTGAATAAAATCAACTTTAAGTGAAAATTTGCCTGGGGGATGAATAATTTTGAGGCTCACTGTATGTTTCTGATTATTACATAAAACAGTGAAATAAAAACATTTAAAATGTTTATCATAGAAATACACCATAATCCATGGATTTTGACTGTTTTTATGGAAACTTGACTCAGATTTTCTCATTTTGTCATCAATATACAGGTTGTAAATGTAAATAAAACATGAGATTAAGAATCATAAGAGGAAAGGACAATGAAACAGGACTTCAGCTGCTTTATACACCAAGCACAAACAGGAAGGCTATTTAAAATAGATCTAAAAATGTTGTCACTTCCTTAATTAACCCACCAGAGTGACCATCATCATCCATAAGAGCAAACAGAGCTGACTGCATTGTAGTGTTTCTACTGATAGAAACAGATATTCAGTGTTTTAGTGAGTCTGTTCTAGGTTAGAGATGTCTCAGAGGGTTTATGATGATGTGATGTGGACTGAAGATCTGAACAGAGGAGACAGAACGGAGATGACTGTAGTTATATATGAGGGTTCAGACACTGTTAGAGTCCAGGACCTCAACACCGAGAGGAACCTACAAATACAACAACCAGGTAACATAACTTCATCTATACACACGTATTGCATCAAACATATAATACAGAAAATGTTTATCATGTCATCTGTTTATAACACTAAACAGTCATGAAGAGAGGAGTAGAGTAAATTAACTGCTTTCATCTCTTAGTTTATCAGTGAATTTTAGTTATTATATTCATGTATGTGTGTTTTCTTTAGAGAGGAAAACTGCAGGGGTCAGATGTTACAGACTGGCTGCAGTGTGTCTGGGGCTGCTGTGTGTTCTCCTGCTGTCTGCCATCACAGTGCTGTGGATCAAGTTCAACAACCTGAACACAGAGAGAGACCAGTTACAGACCAGTAACACCAACCTGACTATGGAGAAAGACCAGTTACAGACAGAGAGAGACCAGTTCCAGACACAGAGAGATGGGTTTGAGAGGAGACTTTCTGAACTGGGTAAGTGTTTTGCTCCATTCTGCAGAGAGTGGTCTCATTCGTTTTATTACTACAGAATATAATTCAGTAAGCCCCGCTTTTCGTGGGGGTTATGTTCCAAGGGCACCTGCGTGTAGTGAAAAACCACGCTGTTGTGTTTTGGTTTAAAAACAAATGCCTATTTTTACAGTGTAAACCCTAAATATGCCTCCAAATCTGCTCCTAGAACACCTTAATTTCATTTTAAACTCAGTTTAATGCATTACCCTTAAGGATAATGTCAAGGTAAACCCATATCCGCCTCTTTTAATTTAAATTCCTTGCTGAGATATGCAACACTAAAGGTCTCGGGACAAAAGTTTTGGGACATCGCAGTGAGGGGAACAGTTTTCGGAAAATAACTGCTGATCTACTTGGGCTAAAAATACAACTGAGGGCTCCTGGAGATCTACAGAAATGTGGAGTTTGAAGTGTCTGAGTGCTTGCACCACAGAGAAATTGCGCTTCGAAATACGTGTTTCCAGTTCGGCTACAGCCTGCGCTGAGTCCCGTTGTGGGAAACATCCAGAGAAAATATGTTTATTGCCACAAAAAAGCAAAAAAAGGCGTAAGATATTTACAATTTTCTGCTTTGTTGTAAGGAATTCAAAACAGAACCGTGTGACTGAATCCGCGAAAAGAATGTAATTCTGGGAAAATGTACTGGGGGCTTTCTAGAGAACTGCAGTGCTGCTGATTCAGGTTTACTGACATATTCCAGGATATTTAAACACTTATTTTAGAATCACTCTGATAAATGATCAAATATTTCACTGCTGCTTCTGCAAAATGATGTAGACAAATGTATAAAAGCACTGGGAGTGAGGCTTAATGAAGACAAAGAGGAAATGTGTCCCAGTGTGTGGTGATCTGTATGACTGAAGATATGAAGTAACAAGGTGAAGGAAGGTCCATTTTGATATTAGATTGGCTTCAAGTTAAAATGAGTCTGAGAATAATAAAAAGTATTTAAGTTTATCTTGTATAAAGTTTTAATGTTATGGATGTACTGATGTAGCTCTTAGTTGATTCTTCTGTCTGAACAGAGAGAAACATTAACACTCCAGGATGGATCTGCTTCAACTCCAGTCTGTACTTCATCTCTACTGAGGAGAAAAGCTGGAATGGGAGCAGACAGGACTACAGAGAGAGAGGAGCAGACCTGGTGATCATAAACAGCAG
Organism: Brachypetersius gabonensis; assembly: GCA_037577145.1. Lineage (NCBI taxonomy): Eukaryota > Metazoa > Chordata > Actinopteri > Characiformes > Alestidae > Brachypetersius > Brachypetersius gabonensis. The sequence goes on from JBBJLR010031286.1 coordinate 7,185, forward strand.
AGAAGAACAGGTGAGGGGGGGGGGGGGCGGGGGGCATCTTTCTTTAACTCCAATCTCAAATAATCTATTATCACTATCACAGGAGTTCATCACTAAGAACCTGGGCAGCAGTCAGGTCTGGATCGGTCTGACTACGAAAGACACAGTCTGGAAATGGGTGGACGGTTCAGCACTGACCACTCGGTAAGAGATCACTAAAGTCATCTTTGGTCATAATGTTGTTACTGACTCTGCTCTGATAAAACAGAGAGACACTCTCTGATTATCTCTTTCAGGTTCTGGGCAAGTGGAGAACCGAATGGACCGAGTGAGCACTGTGTGATAACTGGCCGTGGCTCTGATCCTGTTAAGAAATGGGCTGATTATCGGTGCAATAATCTATTTATGTGGATCTGTGAGAAGAGAATATTCAAATGAATTGCTCTGAGTGAACAACCTCTACTTGTATAACTGTGTGTGCGTCTAATAAGGATCTGGAATCTTGAATCAAGCTTTAAGCTGCAAGACTTGACTTTTTCTTCTTTTTCTAGATCCTTTGTTTTGTTCGGCTTTTTTAACACTGTCCATTTTCAGACCCATCTGTTGGCTGATTTAACAGTATGGTCAGTTAGTGTTCTCCTCCAAGCATCTTGAGCTCTCTAATGACCTTGTGTTGGACCATGACGTTTGTTCTTACGGTGATACTTTTTCCAGCTGTACATTCTAGAAAGTTCCACTGTAGTTTTAGAAAGAATCCTGTAGTTTTTTACCTTTTTTAATCAAACTTCTCCTCCATGGCCCGTGACAGAGGGGAGAGAGAGTCAGATGATCTCGGTTTTTAAAAATAAAAAATACATGTTGAATGTCGTTATATTTGAATTATGTTTTGCATTTAAAAAACAGCCCTCTAGCAGTACCACCACATCCCACTGGGGGGCTATAACTCACAGGTTAACTCTCTGAGGTCGCGTTTATGGGATTTTTCGACTGTTCCAAAACAATTATTTAAAGCTCCGTCAGATTTTGTCCACGAAACATATAAGTAATACCTCTAGAAACCTTGAACCCTCTACTTTTTTGTATGCATGTGTATGTTTTTAAAGTAAAATCCATCTGTGGTGCTTTGTAAAGAGAATAACCGAAAGTTTGAGATTTTCTGTCCTGCTGCACGCTGCAGCCACGCAAACAGAAGGCATTTTGAGCTTTGAGCTTCATCTTGATCCAGTCGAAGACAACTCCGATGAGTAAGTAGCCAAATATCTGTTTTAATAGCTGTTGGTGGTGCTTTTTTGGTTAGCTTGTGAAGCTATATATAGGGTTTTGCTGGCCAGACGAGCATATGGCTAAAATCCATGTTGTGTGCTCAGAGTTGCGTTTACAGTAGTGTAATCGGCCAACATTAGGCTAAATATTTCATTATTTGTATTTACACTTATTTTTGTTTTTCATTTATACTATTTTTGTTGTACCATCAATAACTGCATGTGACAAATAAAGTCTTGAACTCTGAGTATTTGAGTATTTTTAAAAGATTTAGAAGATTTCGCTACTGTAAAAGCTTTGGGAGCAGGGCCAGGCAGACAGTGACAGATATTGACACATAGCCATTGAATATGTTCAATACAACTGGTGTTAAGATAGACAGTTACCCCACAAACAGTAGCTTTTAGCTTATCATTCTAGTGACCTGAAGAGTCATTTTTGTCATTCTGTTCACTATAACAACCGTTTGATGACAGTTACAGAGCTGCTATAAGATACTGGGATTGCTAGCAGTAATGTTCGCACCAGCAGAACGTGGTTTGAACTGGAAAAGTATGCTGTAGCATCGCAACATGGTGCAGTTAAGAGAATGTTGACAACAAATGTGGGAATTATTACAATTTTAATTTGGGCCATTTAGTAGTGCTTTCCATTTGAACTGGGAACATGAAAATGTCAAATTCCTAGTAAGAAATTTTAACTGGAACCCCGTTCAAAATCTCTTTGGTCATAATGGAAGCTCTGTGCAGCAGCAGTAATAAAAGCTCTATTTAATAAAGTTTATTAACGCTTCTCTTCTGTCTTATTTGTCTCACTGTACTAGATCAACTTGTTTCAGAGGAAGACTTTGCTGCATGAGTCTTTTCGTTGTCTCATCAGAAATAACTGAAGTCTGACTTGTTTCTCCCAAACCCAGAGGAAGCTCTTTCTCAAGAGTTGCATTTAAGACGTGTAAGAAAATAATCAAAATCTCGTATTGATGTTAAACTGAGTTCCGTTATGTCTAAGAGAAATAGACTAGATAAAGAAGAGATCTTATTATGAATTTCCCTTTCCTCTGGGGGGTGAGCCTTGCTTCCCATCTTCCGTAGAAGACAGTAAAAGTAGCCCATTGTGTTTTATAGAGCAGTAGGAATGCGGGCGGTTTTAGGGCAGACGTTTTTAAAATGTCGTGGGTCAAAAAGTTACAAAACGCATTTCATTATCGATCAAAACGTGTTGTTCGGATTACCACAAGAATCTCCTAGTTCCACTCGCAATCACAATCAGGGAGGCCCTCACAATTCATTGATGTATTGAACAGTTACGATTTCCCTCTCGATGCTGGCATGAGCGGAGCTTTGCGTCTGCCACCAGCTCAGCAGGTCAAGTGCTGGAAGCGCCAAACCCCGGCATGGTGGAGTCCATCTTCTTTCTCCACGTTGCTTCCAACCAGCTGTCATAAATGCAGTCGGCGTATATTTTTCCATTTTTTATTCCTTTTTAATTTGTAGGAAAAGCTACTAGTTTGGCGAAATATCAAAGTTAAGTTTGCTCTACTGTACTTCAATTTAGAAATATAAAAAAAAAGACTAAAATCTAATCGGGTTCTCAGATCTGATGTTACATCAGCTGCTACAGTTTTGACAACTAGTGTGTTTTGATTAAATATGCGCTTGTGTGTGCCAGAGAGACGTCTTTCCTGTAATTTTCTGCAACACTTCAATAATTTAACGATGTAAAAATCGATCTTTCGATTTCTTTGTTGTTGTTTGGAAAAGTCTGTGTCATCTATGGGTTACAGTGTTACAAATGACACTTCATTGGTAGGTTCAATACAGGCTCGCTGGTGTTTTTTCCTCGGGTCGGGTCGGGTTTTGGGTCATTATCCACGTGTATTTTTGCGGGTTGAGGGAGCGGTTTGGATCTCCTGACAGGTCGCTTGGGGCGGGTGTTAACGCCGACCCGCACAACACTACAGAGCAGCATCTCCCAAGTGTCACTTTAGCATGGTGTCTAGTTAAACTTCAGCTTCAGGCTTACTTATTGTTGATACTGTAGTCTAGAGACGACAAACTAAAGTGAAACATATGCTGTCAAGAAACCTGTTGGTTTCTCTTTCACATGTTTGTCCTCATTGCTGCCGTGTTAGAGGCTACCACTAGGTATCACTGTTATCACTACTGAGAGGCTTCAAATTTCTTCAAAGATCAGTCAGTCATGTGACTGTGTTAACTATACTCATTTTCAGCTGGAATTGACACCATACTTTAAGTCAAATCAGAGTTTCAGTTAATTGCAACTGAGCTGGAACTACAGAAGTCAGATAAATACATTTATTTTCTAAATCCAAGAAAGTACACTGGAATTGTGGTCTTTAAAAGGAGAGATGGCTTGTAACAACAGCTCATACATAACGCCTGAATACACGGACACTGTTTTCCCAATGAGAACGCGCCTGAGCATAATTCCAGTCAAAGCACATCACATCACGTAACCATATTGCACCACACTGCTAAGCCTCATTGTGCGGCTACAAAAACTCAGCAAATCCTCCGTGCTCCATCAGAATTCTTGCCGAATCTGTGTTAGCCATATTAGTTGGTGGTAAAGAGGACTGTGTCAAAACTGTATTGGTCGTAAATCAGGGTCGCAGCAGATCTGTGGTCTACAAAACTGCTCTTTATGTTGCATACTAAGTGGATGCAAGCCAAGAGAGAGAGAAGGATGCCTGTGCCGATTCAATGGTCATGAATGGTCACATTGTAACACAACTGTTCAGCAACTGACATTGAGAAACTGCATTGAGGGGGTTACTGAATTTGAATGGGTACAGCCTTTGGTCCTTTTCGCCACCAGTGCCAGCATGAAGCTTATGCTCTTGTCAAGAAGATCAGCTTTAGACGGAGAGAGAATGGCAACTGATGAAACCAAACTGCGGGCTCAATATTCCGCTTTTATTCCTAACCCGTATTCTGCAGTCATTGCAGTGAACTATTCAGTAACCGTTTTCAGATCTGAAGTGAGGGGTGTGTATGAGCTCTTGTGGTTTCATGGGTTAAAGCCACTCACATCTATCACTCTCTCTGACACGCTTTGGCCTCTCTTTCTGTCTCTGTCCATAAATGAACTTTGCTTCTACCAAGTTAACACTTGCTGATGGTTAGCATTGCAAGGACCAGCAATATAAAGTATATAAATATAATATAACAGCCACTGACATCAGCCATTGAACCCAAAAATATGAAAGGTTCCCAAATTGAAAAAGTTCTTGCTCTATTTAGAGGTTCTTCATGTGGCAGAAACAAGCAGGAACAAGAGCAAATGTTAGTGACTATGCCACCTATGGGAATTTCCCTCTAAGGAATTTTTGTTACCTGTCCAAAGACGCACAGGTTCGTTCACACAATAAGGCATCAGTTGTGATTCCAGTTATTCATCTATGAAGCTATAAAATTAACATGAAAACTCACTTAAAACTACGGCAAGGGGCAACGTTTGACTTACCACAAGCACAGGGATAGGTAGGGAAGGGGGAAAGCCAGACACTACATATCACATGTCAACAAGCTGCAATTCACATGTACTCCACCTCAAGTGCTCTGCACTACTATACCAGTGAAGGGACTCCACTAGAGGTCGACCGATATGGGTTTTTCTAAAGCTGATGCCGATGGTGATATTTAGAAGATGCCAATGGCCGAAACATGCTGCTGATATTACTTTTTTTGTTTGTGTAATAAAATACAGGAAACACAAATGTTCGTAATATGAATATAAATTCAGCTACATTTCCATATAAAATATAACTGTATAAATATAGAAAGCGTGTCTTGAGGTGGTAAAATACCGCTGTACTTAGAGGCGGGAGGTTTGAAAGTAGCCTACCTGAAAACATTATGTGCCCTTTCAATTATTTCAATGTTTAATTTGTGTATAAGCCTTTGGCCTCGTTTACACTGCATGTCTTGATGCTCAATTCTGATTTGTTGCCTATATCCGATTTTTTTGACCTTCTGTTAACACGTTTTTTAAATTGTGACCCATATCCGATTCGCTCGTTTACACTTGCTATAGCAAAAGGGAGGTTGTTACATCACACAGTAGCCAAGATGGACAAATCCAAAATATGCTTAATGCTGGCTCTGCGATGCAAAATTCGCCAAATAACAGCATGATTTTGAGGCGGAGAAGAAGGA
>JBBJLR010031296.1:0-12604 GCA_037577145.1 Brachypetersius gabonensis
AAAAACCTTTTTTTGTGAGGAATAACAGCCAATTGCTGCTCATTTTAGAGGCCTTTCATGTTGCATAACCCAATATTTATATAGTTGTTTAAAAACACAATAGTATGATTTATCCGATTACTCGATTAATCGATGAAAAAAATCGACAGAATACTCGATTCCAAAAATATTCGATAATTGCAGCCCTAAAATATAGTTCTTGACTCGGGCATATTTTATGTATTATACTTTTACAGGTTTATGGATTTATGGTAAAATCACTTTAAATATTTGTTAAAAGTTCTTTACAGAACCGAAAGTTCTTTCAGGGCTGTGCATTGCTCCAGAGAAGCTGTTTTGGCCTTTATTTTGAGCGTGTAAGGGGCACACGATGCCACAGACTAAATGATGCTGGATATTTTTTCTTTCCGTGTGCGTACCCAGCTTGGGTTCACAGTCTATCCAAATGTTTACGCGGCACGTCTCAGACGGCAGGCCGGCGAAGAAAGGGAAACGTCTCTGCTCTTCTGGCTCGCTCTCTCGCTCGCTTTATTCCATCAAAAGCTCGAGGAGATGGTGTTACATGCGCCTGCCCACACAGCAATAAGCCATCGTCTCACAAAGCCCGCTTATTCATTTTTCTCCACCACGGCCCATGAAAGGCGGGCTGACCCCTGTGCCTGTGCAGCTCAATGGGAAGAAAAGCGCTCTTTGATTCCTGCTGGCCCAGCGCCGCTGCCAAGCGAAGGAGGGATCTTGAGCAGCGCCATGCTCTCTGCCCCGCTCCGAGTGGCTCACTCCAGTTCTCTCTCTCTCTCTCTCTCTCTCTCTTTCCCACTCTGTCTCTCTTTTCTATTGCTCTCTCTCTCGCACTCTTGGACTCTGACGATCGCAGTGACCAGGTGGGCGTGAGAGAGGAAGGTGGGGCGATAATGTTTGGAGGGTTTGTTTGTTGCTTTGTCTTTAGGATGGAGCTTCAGACTCAGTGAGGGTTTGTGTATGTGGTGGATTACCGAGTTGTCTGTGTCAGTATGTGTTTAAGGGGAAAAAGGTGTCTAAAAAATCGTCTTAATTTACAGAAGTTCCCCTGCTTTGATCGGTGATCCTGTGTTATTGTGATTTTAAAAACATGTATTAATAATTACCACTGTGGTGGTTTTAAAAACAGGATCACAAAATTGACCATAAAGAACAAAAATGTCCACATTTCTTTGATTTTAGGTGTTAAAAACACACCACAACATACAGTGTGAACAGTGGGACATTCTTCCTCTGCATTTAACCCATTCACTAAGTGAAGCAGTGGGCAGCCAGGAACACAGCACCCAGGGAGCAGTACCTTGATCAAAAGTACCTTAATGATGCCTCTAGCAGTCTTGAAATTTGAACCCACAACTTTCAGATCGCTGGGGCAACTCCCTAACCACTACACCACCAGCTGCCCCATGTTTCATGTTATGTCTTTATTTTTTGCACCAACTTAGGGAGAATCCTATCAATTAGAGTACTAAGAAGTATCAGTATAGTCTTATGAAATCCATCCTCAGATACATGTAGACATTGCAGTACACTACGCTAAGCATAGGGGGCAAAGTGGATTTCACTCCACTGACAGAACAAACAGTGCTTTGAGTTATCAGTGGTAAATTAGTGACTTGGCCAGTGGGGCTAATTCCCATTGTCCCCTGACTGCCAGGGGCCTTGGGGGGTCTTAGAACAAAAGGCTTGAGTTAAACACTTGAACCTCCGCAGATGTGAACATCAGATAAATGAGTGTTTTTTGATTATGTGCACGTAAATAAATAAAGAACGTTATCTGTTTTCAGGTGCGCTTTCTGTTCTCAGTTCTTATTGACTCGAGGGATATTGCTGCTGCCACTCAAATAGCATGTCGACCTTTCCATGTGTGCAGAACAGCTTGTCACATTATGACTCGGTTTGATATGAAACACTTGGATTGAAACGAGAAATCATTATTCAGATCTTTCACAGAAACCTCCAGTTCATCAACAAAAACAGTTAAAATGTACACATTAGCATATTGTGTTAATAATAAGGCTGGTGCAACTCACTTTTAGATGGAATATAAATGTCTAATCCAGTCTCAGTGGCTCTCTCAGTGTCTAAATATTCGGCTTCATTCAACCACACAGATGTGAACCTGTGATTATTTGAACATCTAAGCCTCTTATAAAGTCAGTAAATGTTACAGCTCCCCCTAATCCATCTTTCCAGCTGTCTACTACAAGCCTATAAATGTTATAAATAAGAGCACGCTCAACAATGCAGTGTCTGCTAAATGGCTGGAAGTTGATTACTGTTATTGCTTCCAGCCCGGTTAAACAGCGCAGTTTGATGGGAGTGTTTTCCAGTGCTCAGATCTTCACTGCAGGGCCTTCTGTGGTCCATTCATCACTCGTGTTGTCCACTGTTGCTTCATTCTTCCTTTGTCTTTTCCTAGCCATCTCTTTGTCCTCTGTGACGATTTCAATGTCATGGCTCTTTGTCATTGTGTAGCAATTAAAGCTCAGACTAAGTGTGAAATAATAATAATAGTAATAATAAATTTGATTTATGTTGTACTTTACATTTTACAAAAAATCAAAATAACAGAAAAACAAAATAACAGGAGGTCCATGGCAATAACAGGAGGTCCCCGTGCGTGACAGCCAAAGTATTGGGAACCTGGCGCGGATGGTGCACAGGTTCGTGTCTCGCCTCGCTGGCTTCCTGCAGGGCCATGACACCTGAGTTCTGGAAACAGAGATCGGTCTTGAAATCCTGAGCGATCTCACGCACCAGGCGCTGGAAGGGCAGCTAGCAGCTCCGTGGATTTTTGGTAACGGTGGATCTCTCTCAGAGCCACGGTGCCAGGCCTGTAACTCTTGCGAGCGGCCTTCGTGGCCAGTGGCTTCCTGGGCGCCTTACCACCAGTGGATTTAGCAGTATAAACAGTGAAAATAATAGTGAAATATATAGACTAAACCAGTGGTTCCCAACCTGGGGTCTGGGCCCCCCAATTGTGTCCGGATAGCAAAATTATATTTGTACACATTAAATTCATAAACTCCCAATGTCTGAGAAACGTATTTGCAAATAAAAATTTTAATTAATCACTTCATTCTGTTTGAGCATCTGTATGTGGTTGGGGGCTCTGGCTTGTCTTAGACTCAGACAAGGGGGGCTTCAAGGAAAAAAGTTTGGGAACCACTGGACTAAACAATACTATTTGTTGATCAGATGAATATTTACATTAAATCATAACATTTTTAAAAATGCCAAATATAAACATGCCAGACGGAGTCCCACAGCTGTGTGTACAGATGTAAGTGTATCTGTGTGTCAGAGAGAGAGAGAGAGAGAGAGAGTGAGGGAGCAAGATATTTTGCTCCTTGTTATGTATTGGAGAACAATACATAACCTGCCGCGTTGTTTTATGCTGAAAACTTTCCTATGAGATTGCTGCCGATGCTGCAGCCATCCATGGCCGGGAGTTCAAGAGAGCTTGATTGGCTTCATTTTCTATGGGTTGGCAGGATGGCCCATCTCTCCACATTATTCAGCTCAAAGCTGATGGAGGTAACAGATTTGGCATCCCACTCCTGCCAGCATTGAGTGATTGGGGAACTAGAAGGTAGAACTGGACAATACTGGAATTGTTTCTGAACTTTTCGGGAGAAAGCAGCATAAGTGCAAATGTTTCAGTGACGGGTTAGTTGGGACAGGATATGGGTTAGTTGCGAAAATTGAAAATCTAATAAATCATTCCAAACTATAATTATTTTGAAACAATTCTATGTTGTTTTAATCCAGATAAGCTTACCAACCTGAATACATACAAATATGTATTTATTTTCATGACATCCATAGCATGTTTGGACTTTATATGGACATTAATTAACTAAAAATCAATTAAAAAAATGTATGATGTTGCTACAGAAAGGTGAGAAAATGACTAAAAGTATATTCTTATTGACAAATGCATAACTGCATAAGATGTTAGATTTGACCTCACCCTATCAACTGTTTTATTTTCATATACTGAACTTGACTGTGAGCGTAAAGGTTATGGGTTTATAATGTATAGATAAAGAGCACTGAGCTATGAAAAAGATCAAATGTATTCCGTATGTTCGTGGAGAAAATGAGATTTCTCTGAGCTCAGCCTGAGGGAAGGATGAAGGTCAGGAAAGCGGTGGACGTGGCCGTGTGGATCCAGGGTTGCAGAATGACGGCGCTTACTGAGGATCATCTGTCCAGCAGTTTTTATATTCAGTATTAAGGTCAGGAAAAGCAGCAGGAATGGCCGCGTGTGTCCGGCTTTGCAAAATGAAGAAAGCAAGGGCTTGTTTAGGATCCTCTTTTCAATGTTCATGTTCAAGAGGGAAACTGTTTTTGGGTCAGTGCTGAAAAAGTCGATAAACACAAGGCCGCTGTATTCATCAGACAGAAGAAAGGAGAAGGACTAGGAGACAATATCAACAGGAGAATGAAAGCACTGTGAAAACAAGAATCTTTAACCTGGACTTTGAAGGAAATTGAAAAGCGAACATTGTAGGAGAGCCTTTCACAGTTTAGAGGCGACGATGCTAGATCTGCCCCCAACAGTGAGCAATCTCAGTTCCACGAATCCAGTCGGTAGACCCCAGACAATGACCAGCTGAACAATGATCAGTTGGTTAATCGATTAGCTGATTAATCTAAACCAGTGGTTCCCAACCTGGGGTCCGGGCCCCCCTTAGGGGGGCGCTAGAGATTGCAGGGGGTGCGCAGAGTTTTGTCAGCACTGAGTTTACCAAAATTATAACTGTACTTATTAAATTCATAAAGAAAGAAATGTGTTGTGTGTGTGTATATAAAAGTATAAGAGCAAAAACCTACAACCACTATTTAATTTTTGCAAATAAAAGTTTATATTAATCACTTTTTTATTATTGTGCATCTATGTGGATAGGAGTTGGGGGGCCTGGCTTGTCTTGGACACAGGCAAGGGGGACTTCAAGGAAAAAAGGTTGGGAACCACTGACCTAAACCATTCATTTTCCTTCAGAAAGTAAAATTAACTTTCAGTTTTTTGTTATTTTTATTTTGACAATACCTACCTGTTTGTTTACAAGGCTTTGGGAAGAGAAAAGCATTTGCATTTGTATTTATGGCTCTCCCTACTAAGTGAATCATGCTTAAAATAATGGAAGAAATGAATCATTTGATAGGCTCAATGCCCATGAAGACTCTGGCACCATCAGGGTAGAACCCTAATTTATTTTCTCAAACACTTTGAAGGAAATTGTAAGGGAGCAAGCAGACAACTTATTGCTTTTATAATGAGTGAATTTAGCATCAACAAGGAAGAAAAGTATTTTAAGAGCTCTACTGACTAAAAATGACTATAATAAACATGAATTGGCAGCACTTACATGAATAGGTATCTATTCTGGAGGTCCATCTTCCAGAATGGCTTCAGAATGTTTCCTCTTCCAGTGCTCTTGTAGAGCACATTTGCATGTGAACAACACTTTTTGGTTTTGTGTAACTTTGGGTCTTTCGAAACTTTTTTCACAACCGACTCGTACTCTACTGCAACTGACGGGATTTTTGACTTGTTGACTTGGGCTGACCAATGACTGGGACCAAAACCACTGATTGTTTGCATGCAGAACTTACATAGGGATACTGAAGAAGAGAAGACATCCATTATAAGGAACTGAAGCATTTCAGAAAAGCATTTACCCAAAAGGTCATTTCATTTAGAAAAAAAAATGTGTCGTTATAAATCATTGACGTCAACTCATTTTAACGTCAAGGTCATTGATTATGTTGACCAGTTTCTAGCAGGCCTAGAGGTGAATAATCTCTAGTAGACAGAGGACACTAGAGCCTGTGGGACGTTATGCATTTGGGAAAGGAGTATAAACTGAACCTGTATCAGCAGTCATACTCAACGTGTAAAAAAACCCCCAATCCTACCACCTGAGGGTGCAGAAGAGAGGTATATTCTGCACACATGATCAATACTTGTCCTTTTGACCCTGTCGCTGATCCCTGTGAGTGTGCATCACTATTCAGCCAACACTACGCTGTTACAGTAGCTAATGCCTATTGCTGAATTTGAGATGATGAATGTCAAAACATTGCAGGTAGTGATGGGAACCAAAATTAGGTTTCAATAAGAACTGTGTCAAAAATACCCGGTATCGGGTTCCCACTGTTTTTACAATTCTATAAATCGGTTCTTAACACTAGAACTAACTGGCTTTACCTAGAATGGCTGTGTGCATCAATTGACGCAGTGCCCCATTGATTGTCGCTTCCTGATTCAACTGGTGCTGGTGGAATTTGTTCGGTTGTTTATTCCTGCAGCCTACTGGCATACATCCACCCAAGCAGCATCCAGCAGACACAGCAAGTGTCCAGTGGACTTTGGACACAGAGCCCATCGTACAGCGCCAGTCACCATATAAGACTCAGGATCTCGTTCATTAGCTGAGTGTGTGAGCAACACATACAAGGAATTTGATTCCGCCACACCCATTTGGTTCTTACAGAGCAGAATCAACGCGATTCTGATTCTGATTCTGAACACCGCATTTGCTAGGACGTGTGTGGTTAACTGCCAGGACCCCATTTAGTTGAGATTCACTAGGTTTGTTTAAAAAAAAAAAAAAAAGAAAAGTTATTTAAAGTCTTTAATGTGAAACTGCAAATTGTTTTATTGTTAACAGATCAGTTGACTGTTTGGTTTGAATCATTCTGAATAAAATTTGTTTTGTTATTTAAACAGTCCTCTTTTTTTTTTACCTTCATGGAACTGAAATAGGGAATCAGTAAGAACTGGAATCGATTAAGAGGAACTGGAATCTGAATAGGAATCGAAGAAATTCAAACGGTATCCATCCCTAATTGCAGGGACTGGATCCACACCCCAGTCTGTCTTCTGTCAGGCTGCCCATGTTTTCTAAGAAGGCACTCGGCTTGGTTGGGGGCAGGTTAACACATTTGATTGACAAGTGAGTCTTATGTGCGAACTTTAATAACAGAGACAGATGTTGAACGTTTTCAAACTGACTCATGTTTTGTGGAGTGTTTGTATCTTTACATTTGTTAGAAAACAGCCAAACCCAGCCGTTCCTTGGATGAATGACTAGACAGAAGATCTCAGTATTGACTTGACTTGTCATCTGTAGATGCTAAGTGATACTCTTTGGTGGATGCTCAGCACGAAAGTGGACGGTCGCCGTCTCCATAGATGACAAAGAAAACAAGCGTGATTGGACGGGTTGGGAAAGCATCACCTGAATGCTTTGGAAAACAGCAATTTTAATCAATTTTTGCATCACTGACCAGATTCTCATAGACGAGACATATTGAAGGATAAAATATAGCAAAGGTCTTATGGAGGGCCTCACAATATGGACGCCAAATGCAGTGTGTGTTGCAGTTGTCAGACACTGCATTGATGGGATCCATCCATTTTCTGTGCCCCTCTTTCTTAACCAGGGATATGGAGGTGGAGTGGTCACAGAGCAGAAGGTGAAGAAACACCTTAGACATCAGAGGGTAGACACACACACACACACACACACACACACACACACACACACCCCTAGGGCTAATTTAGCATGTCCAGTTCACCTGATGTGCATGTCTTTGGACTGCAGCAGGAAAACGGAGAATCTTAATGAAGTTGTGAGAAGTGATACATATGATTAAAGTAATCTCTCCATCCATCTATCCATCTGTTTATCCTTTCTACCTGTTTATTAACTATCTCTCTATCTATCATTCTGGGTCTGCTTGTCTGTTTGTGTCTGTCTGTCTATCTTCTGAGCAGTTTAACCTTCCCTTCAAGCGAATAGTAAACAAAAGAACCTTTCACAACTGCCATATAAAAATAATGAAATCCTAATAGCTGTTTATCTCTCTGCTGCACTGTAAAGATGTCAGAGACCCAGACACCGTTCCCTGCTCTGTGTAGGAAAAAGAAATCCTTAAAGCTCCTCATGGTGAAGAGTGTTTGTTGTGACAGTAGTTTCTCATATTTAAGACACAGCACTGAGAATGAGAATAGTCATCACGGTAAAAGTAATTTTACAGGCTGATAGTTAAGGGTAGGACAGGGGGAGGAGGGTTGAGGCTTTCTAAACACGAGATTCACCCCAGATGTGTTTCTTAGGGGCGTGTTACACATTTGATTGAGTAAGTAAACATCAGAGAGAGATTTGAGAGACTGGGACACACATTACATCTCTCTGGCACTGCATGTGAGGTAATGTGAGCCGCTCTGGTATCACAGCCCTTAATAAATTCACAGATAAAAATATGAAATGAATTACTAAATGCTAGCTTGTTATAGCCATAGCTGATGAAATCGGACCACCTTCCATAAAGAAATATTTCATATAGCAAATATTTTGCTCCTTTAGCTTGAGTAACAACCTCATATAGCAAACAAAGCCAACACACACCCAAACGTGTTTTTAATAAGACATCCCTGCAGCATCTCTCCACCTTAATAAAGATCAGAATTCAAATAGAGATGACGGAGACATGATTTCTGTCCAAATTTTCCTCCTTTAGTATTAAAAACGACCTCGTCTAAAAACAAACACTAGAAGTCAATAGTCATCCAAATCTTTTTCATAAAAACACATTCCTAAAAACATCACTCAGTCGTCTCAATTTGGTGGAACAGGTTTGTGGATGTGGTTTAGGACACAGTATGACTTACGGAGAGAGTAAAACTGATCGCATCATTCACTGTTTAGTCAAACATTCCCAATGACAGTGGTTCATTAATAAAGAGAAATCTGATTCTGTTTGAGACACCGGTCTGTTGGGGTGAGGTTTGTTCTCTTTAACAGCTAATAGCAGGTCAAACCATGTCATTGACCTGCATATGCCTTCGTTTTTGAAGAGCTACATGTGGATAATGTGGGTTGAAAGAGTTTCAGTAAAGAAACAATTTGGGTGACAATTGACTTCCATTGTACGCTCCAGTAGCCTCATAGCTCCAAATCTAGTCTAAAGCAACAAAACTGGACTCCAGCCATATCTGAGGCAGCTGGCAAATTGTTCATTTAACTGGCATATCATTCCTTTAAGTGCTCATTAGTACGCTGCTCTCATCATCTGCGCATCCTTAAGGTTTTAATGTTTAATTGCTTGTCCTGGGATCATGTGCTGGTAGGTCATGGTTTGTGCACCCGAAGCTCTCAGACAGAGCCGAAGTTCTCCACCATCCGAGCTTGTTAACAGTATTTTCTGCGCGTGTTTGCCACAGTGCGGCCGAGATAAACAGACATGTTTTGTAATAATGCAGTCCTCACACTGACTGACAGGGGAAGAGAGAGTGACAGGCGCACGGGCAACAAACGCTCGGTGCCAATCAACGCCAAACACCCGTCAGCTATTGTTTCGGCTCCGGCTAGCACTCCCACCTTCTGCGGCGACGCAGCCGTTCAGAGCACGCTGGCCTGTGACTCATCTTACAAAGTGCTATTCAGACGTACGTGAGGCGCTCAGCCGTCCGTAAGTATGATGTCTGAGAGCTGCTTTTGTGCCTCGCTCACAAATTAGAGACAGTCTTTGTCAGGCTACAATTAAAAAAAGCGCTGAGTGCCATGCAGAGGATTTGTCCTCCGTGAGAAAGAGAGGGAGACTGAGAGACTGAGAGACTGAGAGAGAGTGAGAGAGAGACTGAGAGAGAGAGAGGGGAGCATGTGATTGACAGCGTCACTTGTCTAATACAGAGCTTTATGACTCTTCTGGCTTCTGCCTCCCTCTCTCTCCGTCTGCTGCGTTCTTTCATTCCACCACTTTCATCCCTCGCTTTGTGCGTGCCACAATAGAGGGGAATTACTATGACAATGCCCAAAGGCCTAATCTTCACTAAGATGCACTCATTACCACAATGTACAGAATTAAAAGTTTGTTAATTGCGTCTCCCTAATTTTCCGCTCTACCCCTTCTTCTTCTTCTTCTTCTTCTTCTTCTTCTTCTTCTTCTTCTTCTTCTTCTTCTTCTTCTTCTTCTGCTCTCTGAAGTCGCTGACAACCGAGCGAGCTGTTTTACTCTTCTTCTTTTGGTTCCTTCTTCCACTCTTTCTCTCCGTTTGCTCCCGAATAATAAAGTTAACAAATATAAGAATAATAACAGCCTAAAAAGTGGGATATAAGAGCCAGCCCCCCTCCCCCTCCTCCTCTTTGAGTGTTTCAAGTCTTTTTCTCTTTTAATTTTTTTTCTCCTTCTCCTTGTAGTAATCTTTTTTAAAGTATTCATAGCTAATTACAGCAGGGCTTTTAGCGATAGCCACTGCTCGGAGACGAGCGGGACGCCACTCAGGGTTCGTCTCGCTGGTAGATCAGTAAATATCTGTGGACCGGTCAAATAAGGGGCGTGGCCAAGTGGACGGTTCACAGGGTTGTTTCAGGCTAAGCATGTACACCTACTCTCTCTATTTATCTCTCTCCCTCTGTCTTTCTTTATCTTCCTCTCTCTCTTTTCTCTCTTTTTTCTCTCTCTCTCTCTCCTTTTCTCTCTCTCCCTCTGTCTTTCTTTCTTCATCTTTCTCTTTTGCTTTCTCTCTCTCTCTCTCTCTCTCTATCTCTCTCCCTCTCCCTCTCCATGTCTCTCCCTCATTCCCTTTCTGTCTCTCTCTTTCTCTCTGCTTCTGTCTCCCTCCCTCTTTCTCTCTCTCTTCCTCTCTTTCTCTCTCTCTCTCTCTCTCTCTCTCTCTCTCTCTCTCTCTCTCTATCTCTCAGCATTGTCCTTTCTCTTTTTCTCGGTCTCTCTTGTCCACAGAGGGGTTTTCTTTATTTCTTCTATTTATTTCTTCTAAAGATTTTGATTAATAACTATATAGTTAACTAAAATTAGTCACAGAAATAATGTAGACTTTGTTCTCCTGTAAAAAAATGTACTGATTTATAAAAGAAAAAAAAAGTTTTCCTATACCATCCAACATGAGTAAACAAGTTTCTTTGTAAAAGTTTAGTTTCGTCTCAGATCCTCAGCTGCTCGCTGCTCAGTCAGTCTGGGGTGTTGGGTATAAATACGACGACCCTGAGAGGTCACTAACATTTTCGCACTCTGGAGTTGTCTACACATGCCTCATTTTTTTTATTTTAAATTCAGCAGCAATAACCCTGCATTGATGCTTACAGTAAAGTGTCATATTTAAGGTTCATGCAGATTTACTTCATTCCACTGCAAAGCGAGGGCTATCCAGACTTTCAACACGATTGTTAACTAAACTAGCAGCACAGGGGGGTCAGAGAGAGGTTATGAAAACGGAGGCAAGAACTACAGAAAAACTGCCCTAAGTGAGCAGTTCAACCTGAGGTGCCTGAAAAAGACAGAATCTCTGTCTTTCTCTCGCTCTCTCTCTCTCTATCTCTCTCCTCTCTGTCCTCCCTTGGTCAGCAGTCACCTTGCAGCTGGGCAGAAATAACACTGCATGGAAAAGTACATAAAGCAGAGAGAAAGAGAAAGAAAGGGCAGTTGACCTCAGCCGTCTGGCTGCAGGATGTTTCCTGCGCTTCGGCGTGAGGAGAGACAGAAATTCAAAACTTGCAACCAAAGGTTGCAAAAGAGATTCACTGTATTCCAGTCAGATACTTGGTGCCTTTTCCTCTTCCTGCATTTTCCTACAGACTGCACTGCTCTGCAGGGACCACTGAGGGTGATGTGGAGACAGTGAGAAAAAGCTTGTTGTAAGAATGGGTCATCGAAAGGGGCATAATTAGTAGGAAAAAATGGTGAAAATGTATGTGTGTGTATATGCTCTAGTACACATGAATTCATTTGATACACACCAAAATTAAAAATGTCTGCATCTTGGCTGTGGGGCGGGTCTCATACTGGTGCGGAGTGTGAAGTCGAGGGGTCGGCTCTCATACAGTGATGTTCTATGAGCCAGCATGAACATGTTGTGCTATAGTAGCTTGTCTGTAGGATCAGACCAGGCTTTTCCTCCCTCACCACGCATTTCAGCGAGCCTTGAGCACTCATGACCCTGACCGTGGTTCACTGGCTGTCCTTCCTTGGACCTGGGACTTATCGATATGTACTGCCAGAAACACCCAACAAGACCTGCTGTTTTGATGCGTGTGTGTATGTGTGGGTGTGTGTTTAACACTTTGAGGAAGCTTTAAACATCTCTCCTTACGCTTTTAAGTATAAGCTTCACATAAAGAAAAGAAAAAACTGACTTTTATATCATAGCCAGGTATAAATAAACAAATAAATACATACATACATTAATAAATACCGGACAGAACGACCATCAGCTGGCCAACGTTTTATGGGAACAATAGTTCTGATTTATTTGCATTCATTCAGATGTGGGACTTCTTTGTGGTTTCTACACATACAGAATAGAGACAAAAGTCATTAAGGGAAAACACACCAGCGTTAGTCTGTGTGATGAAATGGCTGAGCTTTGCCCAAAGTCAACACTGCAGCTTTCTGCCTTCTGTGGCCGTTTACCTCAGACAGTAGTGCTTCATCTTAGCCTGCCACTGGTGACCCAGGTTATGGATTCTGGTATGAAAGCAACACACACACACACACACACACACACACACACACACACACACACACACACACACACACACACACACACACA
>JBBJLR010031314.1:0-12602 GCA_037577145.1 Brachypetersius gabonensis
TAAAGTACAGTAACAGAACAGGCGCTCTGCATCTGAAACGGCTCCGCTAGCTAACATGGCTAACGCTAGCACTGCAGGGAGTTGCCCTGCCGCGGCTGAAACTGTTCCACTCTCAGTTCTACACTTAAATTTACCAGAAAATCAGTCTTTGTTTAGTTTAGTTTGTCATGTTGACTGTTAATGTTACAGAGAACTTTAATAAAAGTTGCTCAGTGTTGCACCCGTGTGTGTGATGACGTCATCAAACGACTTGTTGACTTGACTTTGACTTGGAGTTGTTAATGCACTAGTGGGTATGTATGTGTGAGTTTGAGCGTGTGTGTTTGTGTGTTTGTGTGTGTGTGTGTGTGGGCGTGTGAGTCTGACCAAGCAGGACCACAGAGCTTAACCAAAACAAACCACTGAAAACAAAACCAGTTCAGTAAACTGCGTCCTCGTCAGGACGGTCCGGTAAACTGCGTCCTCGTCAGGACGGTCCGGTAAACTGAGTCCTCTGCAGGACGGTCCGGTAAACTGCGTCCTCGTCAGGACGGTCCGGTAAACTGCGTCCTCTGCCGGACGGTCCGGTAAACTGGGTCCTCTGCAGGACGGTCCAGTGAACTGTGTCCTCTGCAGGACGGTCCAGTAAACTGTGTCCTCTGCAGGACGGTCCGGTGAACTGTGTCCTCTGCAGGACAGTCCGGTAAACTGGGTCTTGTAGTAGTGAATCTGAGCTAAAGCTAAACTAAGCTAAGCTAACTCCAAAATTATTCTAAGTCTCAAACTGTTTCTAAGTCCAAAAACAAACGGAGTCAGAGAGATACGATGTTTCTGATTTACTCAAAGGTCACAGCAGAAGGCCCGTGAGAGCTGTTCCTCCAGTTGTCTCCTGCATGCTCTGCTCTCTTCCTCTGTGCATGAGTTTCATACATCTTCAATATTCATACATTCATTCTTTCAACCCACCCCTTATAGGCTCCTTACCAATCAAAAGTATAGGGTGTTCCATTGCTTAGTACCACCTGTTTATTTTGCCCAATCTCCTTATATCTTCAGCTTTGAAAAACCTATAAAGAACATGGGGTGTCTCCTTCACCTGATTTGCTTATTGCTCCCTGTTTGTTTTCAACCAATAATTACAGATTATGTCATCTTTTGATTCATATTTCTGTGAGACCTCCAGTCGCCCTTTTGACCAATTAGATTCTATTTTCTGGACATCTGTTTTATCTGATTCTGCTTAACTCCCCCTCTCTTGGCGTCCAGTCTGGACACCTGTGTTCTTATCTGGTCCTGCGGCCATTTTACACTTATAAGTTACGGCCATTGTCTCTTCTTGTCCTGACAAGAAGTTGAGTTTAAACTTTAACTGTAAAGTATTTTTTTCATTGAAACCCACAAAATTATGCCAAATAAAATCCGTTGTTTTCTTTATGACTTGCATTGTTTTTCTCTATAGCGTATGTATTGCTGGGTTGGGTGTTGGCCAACACTTGACAGTTGTTGTATAGATGCTCTGACTGCAGTATGTTGGTTAAATAGTTGAGTCGGATTTAAGCTGTTTTCCAGGTAAGAAACAGTCGTGGACTTCTTAAGCACTGATGTACGTCGCTCTGGATAAGAGCGTCAGCCAAATAGAGCAAATGTAAATGTAAATGTAAAGTCAATCACCATTGATCGGTAAAATACCTCTTCAGTCCTCGTCAGGACGGTCCAGTAAACTGGGTCCCCGTCAGGACGGTCTTCAGCAGGGCGCTCTGGTCTCGTCTTCTGGGAAAATAAAGTAATTAAAGTAACAGAGAAATCTCTCCTCGTCTGTGCGAGTGCCAGTCCAGAGCCGGGCCACAGTTTACCGTGTTCCAGCTCTCCCCTCCTCGGGCCTTCAGTGAAATAACACTCCGACCCCAAACTCCAGTCCTGCGCCTATTTTCACCGCACAGGTTCACGCGTTCCCTGCACCTCACACTCAATAACAGCTGAAGGGTCAGGTGAGTCCGAGCAGAAGTGCAGGAGGACTGCAGGACTTGGGGACCTGGTGTCTGAATTTAACTGTAAAACCTCATCGACTGCTAATTACGTGCTCAGGTGAGTTGGAATGGGATGAAAACGTGGAGCTGGCCAAGTTAGGAAACACCTGAAAATACTGTTTATGGTGGGTGTTACTGTCATTTCAAATTCTTTGAGGTTCTTGATGGAAGGTGGTTAATTCTGAGGTGGTGTGAGTCTCAGGCCGAGTTCTGTACTGATTACTGCAAAAGTCATTAAATAGTAACACCTTCGACATCCAAATGTGTCGCAGATGTTCGGCCACAGGCTGCTGTTTTAGTGCATTGTGTGATTTGTAAAAGTGATACTTTTGATACCATTTAAGATTCAGCATCTGTCACACAGACATGCAGCGACTGTGTGACTGGGAGTTAGAGATCTTGGGATGTTGCTGCAGGATTTGCCAATTATCCAAAGCAGCAGGGGTGGAAGAGGGTAGAGCCCAGCTGCAGTGAACGCTGTGGGAGAGTTTAGCCCCTCTGGGTTTAACCCCTCACCGTTTCCCTGGAGCTCAGACTCATTCGCCACAGAAGGTTTCAAATATGAGTAAACAAAAATCTGATGCAAATAACATATGGTTGCTTACACCATGACAGGAATGTCTTTAATAGTGTGTTGATGGGAAATAGCAGCTACTACTACTACTATTATTATTATTAGTAGCAGTAGTAGCAGAAAACGTTATTGATGCCAGAAGATATTGCTTATGTTATGGCTGCACAGTTATAAAGTTAAGAACAATATGAAATATAATATAAAGTAGATATAAACATATAATAGTAGTAGTAGTAGTAATACTAGCAGTGGTTGTATAGTGGTTAAAATGTTTTGTCCTATTAGTAGGAGTAATAGTTATAGTAGTAGTAGTGGTTGTATTAATAGGAGTAATGGTAATAGCAGTAGTGGTTGTAATAGTGGTGTATTAATAGGAGTAGTAATAGTAGTGTATCTGTGGTTGTAATAGTGGTAGTAATAGTAGTAGTTGTATTAACATGAGTAGTAATAGTAGTGTATCTGTGGTTATGTGTGTGTGTGTGTGTGTGTGTGTGTGTGGTTGGACCTAGAGATCAGTGTGTGTGTGTCTGTGGTTGGACCTAGAGATCAGTGTGTGTGTGTCTGTGGTTGGACCGATGTGCCTGTATGACGTCGGACGAATCCTGAGAGAGGACAAACAACGTCTCACACTTCACGTGAAGAATGTTTGAATTTAAAAACGCGGAAGTCGGGAAGAGGGACTTTTAACTTTCCAAATAAATTAAAAACGTTTTTTTTCGGAGAGAGTGGAAACAGAAACTCTGAATCTTCACAGAGTAAAACTTTCAGAGGGTAAAACTCCTCTAATAAACCTTCAACCTCTCTGTTTAATATTTCTGTTCCTGTATTTGCTGTTTTTTCTCCGTTCAGTATTCCTGTTTCTCCGTTCAGTATTCCTGTTTCTCTGTTTAATGTTCATGTTTCTCTCTTTACTGTTGTTCCTCTTTTTGTTATTGTTCTCTGTTTGCTGTTATTGTTCCTATGTTTACTGTTGTTTATGTTCACTGTTTCCATTTACTGTTGTTGTTTATGCTCACTGTTTCAGTTCACTGCTGTTGTTTCAGTTCACTGCTGTTGTTTCTGTTCACTGCTGGTACTCTGTTTACTGTTGCTGTTTACTGTTGTTGTTCCTATGTTTACTATTGTTGTTGTTGTTGTTGTTGTTCCTCAGGGCTGCTGGACATGGCGAAGTATGAAGAGGTGCGAGTCAGGGGTTATGAGGAGTTTTGCACGGCCGTGTCTGAGAGGGTTGGGAAAGATATATTTGCCTACTTCAGTGGAGACAAGGACGAGCAGGGCAGGAGCTGGTGTCCGGACTGTGTGAAAGGTGTGTTTATAGTTGGAATAAATACGTTAAACTGATGTAAAACTGTAGTATTGTATAAGTATTGTAATACTTAAGTGATATTCCTCAGCACGGACTCACACCAGGTCACACACCAGACACGAGGTTCACACTCTCATGGATACACTGAGGGAACACACAGTTGCAGGACCCAGAGACTTAACTGGGGACCATGCTACACGGGTACTGTAGTGTGTGGTACACTATATGGACACAAGTATTGGGACACCTGACAATTACACCAGCTCAGACTTCAATGACATTGCATTCAAACTCATAGACTTTAATATGGAGTCGGTCCATTTGCAGCTCTAACATTTTCCACTCTTCTTGGAAGACTTTCCACAAGATTTTGTAGTTTCTGTGGGAATTTGTGTCCATTCATTCTGTAGAGCATTTATGAGGACAGACACTAGTGTTGGATGGGAAGGTCTGGATCACAGTCTCCGTTCCAGTTCATCCCAAAGGTGCTGGATGGGGTTGAGGTCAGGGCTCTGTGTGGCCAGTCAGGTCTGTCCAGAATGTCTTGGTCTGCTGGAGCATTAGGATTGTCCTTCACTGTCCTAGCCAAACTTTGAAATACAGGTGTCCCAATACTCTCCCCATAGCAATTGTAGCTGTAACATCTACAAAATAACTGTATACCACTCGCACCACTAGAGCACACACTACCAAGAATGATCTGGTGATGTATGGGCTGGTAAATGTGCAGCAACAAATGTGTCCGTAACAACAAGATGCACATAAAGGGCAGGAATACCAGATAAAATGAACAATATATGTGACATTCGTGGTGTTTCTGTTGCTTTGTACACCCCCTGTTGCACAATTTACACAATGTATGAGGATGTGTTAAAGTTTAGCCGAGCAGGGTTTCAGGACCAGAGTCGTTTTACTTGTTTTGGTGTTTCTTGTCCTTCAGCTGAACCCGTGGTTCGAGGGGAGATGGAGCACCTTCCTGAGGGTTCAGTCTTCATTTACTGCCAAGTGGGAGACAGGCCATAGTAGGTTTTCTTGTCAGTCATGTTGCGTTCTAAGACCTTCCAACTCTAGATCACACTAGTCACAGTGATGCCTGTGAGTGGAGTGCATCTGCATGATGAAATGTGGATTACATCCTGACTGAGACACAGACCTGGTCTGGGTTTAAGCTTTTTTTTAATTTTTTTTATTTCTATTTATTTCTATTTATGGATACTGCTTTTATTCCTCCAGCTGGAAGGACCCGACCAACCAGTTTAAGAAGACTCTGAAACTCTCAGGAGTCCCGACTCTGCTACGCTATGGCACTGTGAGTAGTAAAGTGAAGGCCCCTTATTTTCACATGTGAGCACAGAACACAGTGTGAACAGTGTGAAATTCTGTATCTGCATTTAACCCATTTAACAAATTTAACTTATTCATCATTATCCCTTTTCCACTACACTGGTGCTGGTGCCAGGTGCCGGAACTGGTGCTCGGCCAGTGCTGAACCGGGAACCAGCCGAGAACCGGCCCGCATTAACACTAGACAGGAGCTCAATGGGAGCCCGCATGAGAATAAGTGACAGGCCACGCCCACTAACAGAAACAAACATGGCCGAACTCCGTTTTCTGCTTGCTAGTTATTCTCCAAACTTTGAGGATTTATTTCAGTATCCAAATGCAGCTTATTCAGCGGGTTATTACCGTTAAAGAGATCGACAGAGACAACGATTACGTGTAAGACTTCGCCCACTGCTCGTAACGTCATGGGTTCCTGCTACAAGACCAGCAAAGTTTAGGGGCCGGTTCGGTGCTTGTTTTCAGGCACAGGCACCAATTTTTTTTCTGTGGAAAAGTGCGGCACTAGTTCCAAAATTGGGAACTGGCACGGAACCGGCACGTGAACCAGTGCAGTGGAAAAGGGGTACAAGTGAAGCAGGGGGCTGCCACCAATGAAAGAACAGTATGTGTGTGGGAGAAGGGTGGGGCAGTTTGCTCCAGGGTACCTCAGTGGTGGCACTAGCAGTGTTTGGATTTGAACCCACAACTTTTTGATCACAGGGGCAACTCCCTAACCACCAGGCCACCAGCTGTTCCACAACATAGTGAAAATGTTTAGTTTTTATGGTCTTCAGATTAAATTTTACATATCATACCTTTAGCTGACATTTAGTGGTCACAAAATTCTTATTTTGCTTAGTGAATGCATCCAAAGCACAAAGCCTAAAGAGGCCAGACCTTTAAGACCTTTACTTCTGCCTGAACCTCCCTCTGTTAACACCCACCCTGTTCAATATTTAAAATTGTTAAAGATAAAACCTATGAAAAGGTTGCTGAGACCAGGTGTGTGTAGGAAACATGATGGCTCTAATTGTCTTGATGTTTAATTAAATTCTAATGGCAAATCTCTTTTACCCTCAATTAATTTTCACTGAATATGAAGTGGCCTTGTGTAAATTAAACACTGTTGTTTTATTAATGATTGGTGTACTGAAGTGTGGTTGATGTGTGATTTGAGGTACTGGTGTGTAATTGGTGTGTGATTGATGTACCGGTGTGTGATTGGTGTACTGGTGTGTGGTTGATGTACCGGTGTGTGATTTGTGTGTGGTTGATGTACCGGTGTGTGATTGGTGTGTGGTTGATGTACCGGTGTGTGATTGGTGTACCGGTGTGTGATTGGTGTGATTGGTGTACCGGTGTGTGATTGGTGTGTGGTTGGTGTACCGGTGTGTGGTTGGTGTTCCGGTGTGTGATTGGTGTGTGGTTGGTGTACCGGGGTGTGGTTGATGTACCGGTGTGTGATTGGTGTACCGGTGTGTGATTGGTGTGATTTGATGTACTGATGTGTGCTTGGTGTGTGATTGGTGTACCGGTGTGTGATTGGTGTGTGGTTGGTGTACCGGTGTGTGATTGGTGTACCGGTGTGTGATTGGTGTACCGGTGTGTGATTGGTGTGTGGTTGATGTACCGGTGTGTGGTTGATGTACCGGTGTGTGATTGGTGTACCGGTGTGTGATTGGTGTGATTGATGTACTGATGTGTGCTTGGTGTGTGATTGGTGTACCGGTGTGTGATTGGTGTGATTGATGTACTGATGTGTGCTTGGTGTACCGATTAATGTACCGGTGTGTGGTTGGTGTACCGGTGTGTGATTTGTGTGTGGTTGATGTACTGGTGAGTGATTTGTGTGTGATTGGTGTACCGGCGTGTGATTGGTGTGATTGATGTACTGATGTGTGCTTGGTGTGTGATTAGTGTACCAGTGTGTGGTTGGTGTACCGGTGTGTGATTGGTGTGATTGATGTACTGATGTGTGATTGGTGTACCGATGTGTGATTGGTGTACCGGTGTGTGATTGGTGTACTAGTGTGTGATTGGTGTACCAGCGTGTGATTGATGTACTGATGTGTGCTTGGTGTGTGATTGGTGTACCGGTGTGTGGTTGGTGTGATTGATGTACTGATGTGTGATTGGTGTGTGATTGGTGTACCGGTGTGTGATTGGTGTACCGATTAATGTACCGTGTGTGATTGGTGTACCGGTGTGTGATTGGTGTGTGATTGGTGTACCGGTGTGTGATTGGTGTGTGATTGGTGTACCGGTGTGTGATTGGTGTATTGATGTGTGGTGTTTGATTGGTGTTAGATTGGCCTACTGTTGTGTGATTGGTGTATTGATGTGTGGTTGGTGTGTGATTCATGTACTGATGTGTTGTATTTTGTGTTTTTTAGCCGCAGAAGCTGGTGGAGGAGCAGTGTTTTAAAGCAGACCTGGTACGACTGATGTTCACTGAAGATTAGTGCCCCATATGGTTGTAGTGGTGATGCATCTTAATTTTCTGGGTCGCCATTTTGATTGTTTTTCTATTACTGTTCTGTCTGTTAATCCTTATAATTTCAGATCACAGGGTCTCTTTCTGTGGAATTTGAATAGGAGTAATTAAATGTAAAATCACTCGCATACACAGGTTGTATGTGTTTACTGTGAAAGGCAAAACATGATTCTATATGAACAGCTAAAGTAACATTATGCTCTCCAAGTACATTTTGAAAACAGCACTAAACACTCGTTAGTTTACAGTAAGCTGAACAGATATGAAGTTAGTTGTGGAAATGTCAATTCTGTCAATAAAGATTTTAAAAGATTCTTTTATTTTTGTTTGTAATCCTCCAGAATAATTAAAAACATAATTGTCCTCATTCATTCTATTTGAGCTGTTTCCTAGAATGCAGTATGAACTGGAAATCAATTGATTTTCTTTTCTGCATTTTGATGTATTTCTGAGTGAAACACGGCCTCAACCACGATCTGACCGTTTCTCCTGATGATAAGTGGGTGTTTTGAAGTGGTAGATGAAATATGATATAACTGGATTCTATTTCCTCCGCCTGCTGAAAAACATTCATTTTGTCTTTTAAATATGACACGTCCTACTGAAAATGAACAGAAACCTCTCATAGTTTATTCTCTATTCAGCTTGTTAATGAGTGAGCCTACTTTTCAGTAAAACTTTTTATACATTAGGAATGTTCCACAGTTTAAAAACTTAAATGAACCCTTTAGGAATTTCTGTATTTACTTTTTAATATAATCTAAACTTGATTTTCATCAAGTCCAAAAAATAAAAACAACCCAGTTAAACTCGTATAAAATATTCTATTTGGTCCTTAACATATTAAGGAAATCATCCAGGTTTATCAGTGATATAATGCTGATTTTTAAAGAGTCGCCTGTTTTTAATAAATGTCATTACAAGCGTCTATCAATGTCTGATATTTACTACACGTTTCATAGATTTTTGTTGATGCTCATCAAGCTGGAAAATGATACAAAACCGTCTTGAAAGACTTTGGACCCAACTAGTTCATAGTGAAGGCTACCCCATAAGGTCAGTCAGCAGAGCTCCCTGCAACAGTGAGGCTGGAATAATGTCATTTTCATGAGTCCACCATCAGGACAACTCTGAACAACAGATTCATATATGTGGAGAAAGGAAAACCGGATTTCAGCATTGACGAATCTTATACGGTTTGTGAAACATGGTGGTGGTAGTTGCCTGGTTTGCTTCATATTGGACAGAACAACGAAACGGGAAATGTCAACAGGTAACTGTAGAAGGGATTTTTAAATTGGTGTTTATTTGGCCCAACAATTCCCCGTATGTGTATCACTACACAAAATAGGTGAGATTTTCTGAAAAATTGTAAAGTAGTTGTAAAACTGGACCTTGCAAAGTGAATTTAAATGAAATTTAGCGGGTTTGGATCTTTTAATTTACATAACACTGCGACCAAATATTTTTTTAAATTGTGAAACTTGAGCGTGCATAACTATTCACCCCCTCCCAGAATCAACACTTTGTACAGCCCCCTTTTGCAGCGATTACAGCGACAAGTACAGCGACATCTCAAGCTCGGCACGTCTAGACAAAACTGCTCCAGCTCCTTCAGGTTGGACGGACATCGCTTGTGTACAGCAATCTTTAAAGAGAGATTCTCAGTTGGAGTGTTGCTTTAGTGTGTTTAGGGTCGTTGTCCTGGAAAGTGAACCTCCGTCCCAGCCTCAAATCTCTGGAAGACTCGAACAGATTTCCCTCAAGAGTTACTCTATATTTTGCGCCTCCATCTTTCCTTCAGGTCTGTGCGGGTCCTGGCGCGGTTCCGCCGCTAGGTGTCCGCAGAGGTGCGCGGGAGCGGGTGGAGAGGAGCGCGAGCGCATTCCTCAGCAGTGGATCTGCGGCTCGTGTGCCCGCGCGCTCCGCACCGCCGCGCTCGTGCCGGGAGGAGAGCAGGAGGAGAGGCTCCGTGTGTTCTCCGGGTTCTCCGTGTGTTCTCCGGGTTCTCCGTGTTCTCCTCCGCGAGCATGGCGGAGGTCCTGGTGGAGCTGCTGGGGGAGCGGCTAGTGGCCGCGGGGAAGGCCGAGCTGGACGTGCCGGCGCTGGGCGGGGGGCTGCAGCTGCTCGGCCTGTTCTTCGGCTGCAGCCTGAACGCGCCGTGCAGGCAGTTTAACACCAGCCTCAACGACTTTTACAGCACCTTCAAGAAATCCTCCGAGCACAAAGACAAGCTGGAGATCGTCTTCATCTCCTCTGACCAGGACCAGAAGCACTGGCAGGACTTCCTGCAGGAGATGCAGTGGCCAGCTCTGCCTTTTAAAGACAGACACAAAAAGGTGAGTGGCTTCTCCTTTTACTGCTGGGTTTAACCACGGCTGGTTCCTGCAGGCAAGAGGAGGATCCTGTGATCGTTCCTCCAGGGTTCCTCCTGGGCTTTCTGGGGCTCTTTCTGAAGGAGTCCCTCAGAAGTCCTGGATGTTTGCGAAGGTTCGGGTGTTCTGTACTGAATCTCCTCTTCACCGCTGCCCTGTTCTGGTCGAGTTCTGCTGTTCTTTAGCAGCTGGTTCTGGTTTACCCCCAGTTCTGGTGGAGCGAGGTCGGACTGGTCTCCTCCCTGAGAGCCCTGTTCCACTCCTGCTGCTGGTTCTGCGTGGGGTTCTAGATTTCACCACTTTACTGACCCGCTACTGCTACAAACACTGACAACAAGAGAAGAACAAACACACCTATAGATTTATGGAGAAAAGACGAAATTAAACTTTCATTAAATCCCTTCTTCTAACAAAAAGGGACTTTCTATCTGTAAGCCGTAACCGAGGCGAGCGAATGTGGTTAGCTTCAGGCTACAATCACGGCGACGATGAAACACAGCGAACACAAATATTTATTTAGAGTTCAAACTGATTGTCACTGATCTCAGAACTGTAGCTTACAGGGTGTGGGTTTATAAAAAAAAACAAAAAAAACTGCCCAGATCTCTGCTCCGAAACTCCTTTACTGAGAATAAAGGAGGACTTGAGTGTATTAGTCACACACACACACACACACACACACACACACACACACATGTATATGTATGTATGTATGTATGTATGTATGTATATATAACACACGCACATATGAGTGTTTGTGCTGTACTGAGAGCAGCATCTGCTTTTAAAATTCCTGCCTCTGATTAATCCTCAGTTTGACCTCTGAAGCGAAAGTATGGTGTTTTGGGAATATTATTATTCTATCAGGACAAAATTAATCTCATTAATTTTCTATATTATTATAGAAGTATTATTTATTAGTTTTCTGTGAGGCAGCAGTGGCCCCTTCCTGCTTTGAACAGACATAAAAATGTTTATGATTTCTCTGTATTTTATTGATACGACTAGATTTTTGCAGAATCTCCTTTTAGAAACAGAATTTAGGTCACAAGACGGAAAAAACCCTTTATTTTGAATACGAGCTCGGCAGCTGTCGGGAATAATTAATTGCTCTTTAACATCCGTCCTGATTCACCTGCCCTGCGGTTATACCGCGGTCTGGGATTGTTCTGACGGTTTTAGGGTGTTTTACTCTGTTTATCTTGTTACATTACATGGCTCCTGTGTTTCCTAGTGCCTCCTTTCTGCTGGTGTGTTTGTTTTGTAATGGATTATACCCCTCGCAATAACAGGCCCCTGGATCGTGCTGGGATTTGCCCCACTGCTGTCTGTTTTACCCCCCCACCCCAGCTCCGCCCCCCTGTGTGTGTCAGCATGTTGACCTTTTTCATATTTTATAATTAATAATACTGATGCCACTGTTTAGTGCACCCTGGGCCCAGTGATCTCTCCACCTTTGTCAGGAAGGCAGGGAGGCGTCAGCGACGGCTGAGTGTGTTTGTGTGTGTGTGTGTGTATCAGTATGATGGATGCGAAAGGTGCGTGTTACACAATGAAGGCTGGATTTGTACTGCATTCCTGTCTGGCAGTGAGTCGGTCGTATTTTTACACATGTTGGGAATTAAAGCCTCGTTCTTTTCTTTTAAAGAGGAATTCCACCGACTATTAAACTCTCTGCCTGATTGGCAGGTTTGGAGGTAAACAGTCATTCTGAGTGGTTTGATGTGAATTGCCCCAGTCTGGAGGAACGGGGCCAGATTTGTTCACAGTGGTGATGATAGAAACCGGACGTCTGGAAACCTTTCCCAGCGCGACGAGGTTCTGAGCGCTCCCAAGTCTGAGACGAGGTGTGATCATTTTGAATTTTGGTCTAAACCGGTGCAGAGATGCGTGTATGGCTTTAAAGGACTTTTATCGTTTTCTAAGAAGCGCTCAGACTGAAGAGTCACAGATTATTTTGGACAGAATTATTATATTTATGTAATGAAATTTTGACCCCTGGTTCCTGTAAAGAAAAGTGTCATATGGATACATTTTTGTACTATGAGCCATTTCACATCAAACCACTCTGGAAATTCCTTTTAAAGTGCCCATATTCTGCGTTATTTTGTGTTTTATTTCTTTTTCTCTAAGGTGCACATAGAATATGAACATTATTTTGGGTGCCAGAATAAAACAGTGAATTTTTTTACATGACTCTTTTCCAACCTCCCTGGATCCCCTGGAATTAAAGCCTGGTTTTGTGGTTCTGTAGGTAGGTGGGCTCTGATTGGCTGGACAGGGTCATAATATGAAATATTTTTGTAGTTGCATCATCTGTTTATAGCTGACATCTGCTTGCTGTGCACTGAAGCATGTGTGTGTGTTTTTATGTCATTTGTACATTTAGTATCAGTGATGCATTTCTTTTTCATTAAACAACTGCAGTGATCTTCGTCACACACATGCAGATGAAACTGTGTGTGTGTGTGTGTGTGTGTGTGTGTGTGTGTGTGTGTGTGTGTGTGTGTGTGTGTGTGTGTGT
>JBBJLR010031335.1:0-12602 GCA_037577145.1 Brachypetersius gabonensis
AAAACAACCCCAAATCAGAAAAAGTTGGGACAGGGTGGAAAATGTGAATAAGAAAAAAAGAAACAAGCAAGTTATAATTTTCCTCCAATTTTATTTCATTGCAGACAGTATGAACACAAAATAATTCAGTTTTTTTTGTCAACATAAATAAATATCCATTCTTGCCATTCAGGCTTGCAACACGTTGGGACAGTACAGCATTTACCACTTTGTACAGTTCCGCTGTCTTTTAACAGCACTTAAAAGACGTTTAGACATTGAAGAAATCAGGCGACTAAGTGTTGCAGGTGTTAGTTTGTCCGATTCTTCCTGCAGACAACGTTTTAGGTGCGCAACAGTACGAGGTCTTCGTTGATGCTTTTTTTGTTTCAAAATGCGCCAAACATTCTCTATAGGAGACAAATCAGGGCTGCAGGCCAGTCAAGCATCCGCAGCCTCTTCTTACGCAGCCATGCCTTTGTTAGGCGCGCAGTGTGTGGTTTGGCATTGTCTTGCTGAAATAAGCAGAGCATCCCTGGAAAAGACCTCGTCTGAAAGGCAGCATGTGTTCCTCCAAAACTGAGATATACTTCTCAGCATTGATGGTGCCGTCGCAGAAGGGCAAGTTACCTTTGCACTGACGCCCCTTACCATGACAGACCCTGGCTTTTCGGCTTGTCTCTGGTAACAGTCTGGATGGTCCTTTTCCTCTTTGGTCCGCAGCACACGGCGTCCGTTTCTTCCAAAAAAGATGTGAAAAACCGGTTCGTCTGACCACAATAAACACTTCCACTGCACAGAGGACCATCCCAAACACCTCCGAGCCCAGAGGAGTCAACGGCGCTTCTGGACAATATTTATGTAGGGCTTCCTTTTGGCACAGTACAGTTTTAGCTGGCATTTCCTAATGTAACTACGGACTGTAATGCTTGAGAGGGACTTCCTGAAGTAGTCCTGAGCCCACACAATCATTTATTGATGAATGACAGTTTTTAATGCCGTCTAAGGGCTCGGAAATCACAGCCATTCAGTTTAGGCTTGCGTCCTTGGCCTTTGCGCGTGGTACTTTCTACAGTGTTATGCACTGTAGAGGGAGAAACGCCCAAATCTCTTCCTGTCTTTCTTTGAGAAACGTTTTCCTTACTCATTTCAAAGATTTTTGCCTTGGTGGCAAACTGGCGATCCTCTGCCCATCTTTGCTCCTAAAGGAGTAGCCTTTCCTCGATGCTGCTTTTGTACAGAATCATGATTGCAATCACCTGTTATCATCACCAGTTTCAAATCGCATCATTATTTAGTTATTACACCTCATTATTACCCCTGAATTGCCCCCATCCCAACTTTTTTTGGAATGTGTTGCAAGCCTGAATGGCAAGAATGGATGTTTATTTACAAATCAAATGATTTGACCAAAAATAACATGAATTATCTTGTGTGTGTGTGTGTATGTATACATACATACATACATACATACATACATACATATCTCAGCATCTCTATGAGTATGACAACCAGTGTCTGTTAAATCCAACACAAGCACTTCGCATTCTGCTTTATGGGGTACTGATTAGGTGATCGTCTGAATAAAACCTCATTTAATGAGTAAAAACACTGCTGTAATCAACACTCTCCTCTTGCAATGTGACCAGTTGGATGGCAAAACACTATTTGAAGTAGATTAAAGATAATTATTGTCATTTTCTTTGGGTGAACAAGATATTTGTTTTCTTTGAATTATTGAAGTTCTGTAAACACTGCATCATTTCTCTTATTTTGATGTATTGACATTTGCTTTAAAGAACAATATTTTTATTAGGAGAAATATTGGTGATATTTTAGACGCGACATTCCTTATGGCATGATTTGGATACAACAAAACTTCTATCAACCATTCAGTATTTGTTTTCAAACGTCAACTTTCCAATCATTGGGCCAAGCAGCACATTCTCGTCTTCATTTTACAGAGCACCTGTGGCACCATGGCATGCGATCGTTTAGCTTTCGTTTTTTTTAACCTGTTATTTTTTTCTTTAATTAATGGATTTAAATTAGTGAGTTAATTTGACACCCCTCATTTTTTTGGACGGAGACATTTAAAAGCAATGCCATTACTGTGGAAGTGTTTTTTTTTTAAGAAATATCCAGATATACAGGAGACACAGCAATATTGAGTGCCTAGCTAAGCCTAAGCCTAACTAGAAATGGGCCAGTAGCTGTGTGATTAAAATGAAATTGATTACAGAAATTTTAACACATTTCTCTTTACTTTCTAAAATTAACTTCAAAAGTTGATCTCAATCTTGAACCTCTCAGTATTTGTTTATTGTAAAAAGATTGACATTATATTCTTGTATTTAAAGTCATGTACAGGTACATGTTTGTTTCTGTTTATTGTTGTATTTGTGTTACCTGATTAAACTTGTACTGTACATCAGAATAAATGTTCAATTTGATGTACACCTTTTTGATTACACTGCTGCAGGTCAGCTCCCTTATACACTATATGGTCAAAAGTATGGTGACACCACTTACAGTCTGTGCTTTGATAACCTGTTTTGCTTGTTTTCAAATGGAGTTCATGAGAGGCTCATTAAAACCTGAGATCTGCTTACATTTAAAATAAAATACAATTGTAATTCTACTAGACATGCACAGTTTACAAAATAAACCACTTATTTAAACTGAGCCTTGGAAGGCCTGGACATTTAAGTTTCTTTGCTCCTGACACACCTGCTGTCAGCTTAGAAACAACCCCATACAGTGTTAACATTGTCCTCCAGGTCTATGGATAGGAAACATATACATCAGAAACATTTTGACTTAATACAGGACTCATGAGGCTAGTAGTTAAACTGTATCCCGTTTAATTGTTGGACAGATTATGAGTTCAGCACACAATCAAACCATTATAACTGCATTTATCGCATAGCTTCATTACCCTCAATTCTTGGATTCAAAGAAACTGTTGCCCTTTTGCAAGATTATTAATTTATTCAAAAAAACACTTAGATGCTACCCTTAGGCTAGATTATTAATATTTATTCAAAGAAGCAGAAGTCTGCATATACATATTATTCATTGGTGTATTCAAAAAAAAAAGAAGCAACCTAGCATCCCTATATTATCTACAAAAAACCAGTAGAGCATCTGAAAACAATTTTTGTGTAAATCACATTTTTTACACATTTTATAAATCAGTCCCTTATATCCCAGAAGGTACTGACATTTACAAGAGAAATGTTTAACATAGCAAAACTGTGATTAGAGCCAAAGAAAAAGTAGAAACAGAAAAAGATAGCAATATGTAGACCTGCACCGAAGATTTAGATTTACTGTTTACATTTACTTCCAGGTTTCACTAGTCTCCACAAGGGCTAAACACGGGTTGAGAAGGTTTTGCATGTGATAAGAAACTCGGGTAATGCCTGGTGGCCATGGAAGATGACATAGATGTCTTTCTGAGGATTGGTCACACTGTTATAATGCTCCTGAGTGTCATTTGGGAGAAGAGGAGCCACAATGAATTCTGGTGAACCACGTGCATCTTTCCCAGTGAGGACTTGAGCCTCAATGATGTAGGTGTATTCTTCTTCTTCACTGAAAGGCCACAGGTATTGAGTTGTTTTCACGTCTTTAGTGAAGTATATTCCAGCTCCATATTTTTGCTCTGAAGGAAAAAGAAGAGTTAGTAATGAGAGAGAGCTATCGCCAGTACAGATTTTATACATTATCAGGTTCAACCCTCAGTATAGTGGCACGTATTTGAGGATCTTCTCCAAGTATGTACTTATAATGCATCTGATTCTCTCAGTAACTTATTTTGAAAGCTGAATCGTGTCTGTTTTAAACCAGAAATTGATGAAAAGGGCAAAGCAATTCAGGCCCTGACAGTCACATTCAGTGCAGCAGTACTGTTTAGAATCAGAAAACTAGATTGATTCCGAATTAAATTGTTTATGTTGTGGCTGCACAGACACATACAGACGAACAATATAACATTTTATGCCTAAATAAAATCTGAAAAAAAAAAAATGCTACATACATAAAAACTGGTGTATGAATACTACAGATAAATAACTTAGTTAATTGAATTACTAGTAACACAAATGGTGGTTAAGAGTCTGTTTTTGCAGAAATAGATTATATTGACATGATAGTAATATTGACATAAGCAGTGATATTCACATTGGAAGACTGTTGCATGTAATAAGATATTGCACATCATGATCTAGCACCCAATAAGAAAACTGCATGATGTTGCACAGATAGATATTAGTACACATAATGATTTAAACCCAGTAATGACCCCTACCAATAGGTGGTGCATAGTCTCTCTGGAATCCCACCCTGCAGATCAGGTCACAGGATTGTGCCGTCACGCGCTGGTACAGCCGCTGGGGATTACCTGGCACTCGTTTCTTGTTCAACTCGAAAACCTGCTGTAGGGCAGAGTTCTCTATTTTCTCCACCTTGAACAACCAAGAAAACCACATTCCACTTAAAGAATTTATCTAAAAAATGCTGGTGGGTGGAACGTACTGAAAACAGACAAGTAGATGCTGTAAAAGATCCATGGCTTACCTTCACAACCTCCAGGCCACATTTTTCGTAATGTTTCTTCTTTTCTCTTCTTTCATCCGTGAGCACTCTTGCATAATAGGAGTTACTGTTCTGCCTTGGCAATTTGGAATATGTACTGAAAAGGCCTAGTAAGCAGAGGAAAAATTATTCACAAATCGTTCAGACATAATATTCAGACATTCAGAGGAACCATGCTGTACCGTGAACTGAGGTTTTTCCATCATAAATAGAGCGAGCCGAACCTGAGCTGCTTGACAACAGGTCCGAAAGTGGGCCGCAGCCAAACTGACTGAGTCACTGCCTTCTGATTGGTCAACATGTCCAACATGTCATCACAACATAGAACTACCGCAGAGAACTGGGACGTCAACAAAGTACAAGCACTACTAATATCTGTCTGGACTGAAGGTACATTTCAGTTGGAGTTTTCTATGACACTAACAAATGTCTCTTTAATGCTATGAGAAATGTGAAGGTGTACCAGCGCATAGCTAACAATTTAGCCGGGTTAGGTGTGCCACAGCAGCTCTGACAGGAAAACCTTCTGCTGGTTTGACTTCATGGACCCAGTTTTGGGACAATGACTGGCCATAAACTGTCGGGAAACAACTGTGTCAAACACCAGTAATGGACTGATACACACTGGAAAATCAAAACGTGCTGCAACTTCTGTGCCCTCACAGTACAGTTCAGGTACAGCACGGTTCCTGTATGCCTGTGGAAAAGAGCTTCTACAGTGTAACAGAGCTTTTTGCAGAACTTACTGATCCTGTCAATCATTCTCCCTTTATTTTCACTCTCCACTTGCATACGCCTAAAGTCAACCTTGAATTCTTGGCCATTTACGGGAATAACCATAGAGTCAACCCCTTGAAGATAAGCCTTCTCCAAAACAGCATTGACTGCTGGATCTTCTGAGCCATGGAAAGCCTGCCAGCGGACCACTGAGTGCAGCAGGTCATTTTCTTCAGCCTGAGCAAAGTCCTCTTGGGCCTTGCAAAGCATGGCTTCAAGCTGCAGTACAGCAGAACTGACCCCTACGGGATCCCCATTGACCTTAAGGCCACATCGGCCATCTCTGAAGAACTCTGTGATGATTACATTAAATCTGGCCTGAAGATGAATCAATGCTTCATGTTCCTTTTGTCCAAACTGGATGACATGGGAATTATATATTGTGAAATGACCAGAGGGTAGCTGTAGTATTCTAATAGCCCATGCTTTTGCCTCTCTCAGTGCCTCAGAAGACTCAGCAATGAGCTCAATGAAAGGAGTCGATCCAACGCCTTCCTCACTGCTACGAACCACAGAGTCTGTCAGAGGATGAAAATAGAGTGATTTTTATACTTTACTCTTTTTTTTTTTTTTACATAAAGCAATAAATTAATAGCTTTTGCATGCAAGTCTTCTTCTATTGATAACTGACACTCCTTATAAAACATTTTATGCACCCAAAAACCCATCAGGTTAACATGGACTAACATCACAGCTCATTACTGACAACGTTTTACTAGTTATATAATTTTCAGTATGGGTAGATAGGCCAAAAAGGTACATCTAGCACTACCACAAACAAATAACTGAACGCTCTTACTCGTGCCAGCGGTGCTGCTGGAGGGATTCTGCTTCTTCTTAATGGAATCCATTTCCTTTTCAAAAGCCTGAAACGCATCAAACTGGTCAATAATGGACACAAACTGACATGCTGTCATTTCATCTTATACATTCTGCTTCATGAAATTGGTTTTACCTTGAATGTTTCTGTTTCCTTTGGAAAAATGACAAAAAACACATCAATTTTCTTCCCTGTATGTTTTCTGGCAAATTCTACCACTGCACTGATCATTATTTGAGAGACATCTTCTTTGTGAAATCTAAGGTTGCCAGTGCCAATAGCAGGAAAAGATATGGATGAAAATGTCCTACGTTGAACTTTTTCAATGCATTCTGTGATCAATCGATGAAGAATCTAAAGAAAACAAAATTAAATAAGTTAGAATTAAATACAGAAAACAATGTTTTTATTAAGAGTTAATATAAAAGAATTTGATCATTGAATCGTTGTATTTTAAAGTGTCTCACCCGACTTGCGTCGTGGACAGAATCTTTCTGAGCACAGACCGTGTGGTAAACTGCCTTACACTTCAGATTATAGCCTTGGGTTTCAAAAATTTGACCAGCGGAGGCATACCCATTTCTATGCTTATTTATTTCATATTGAATACTCTTTCCGGCTTTTTCCAATAGGGCATTGGAAACCAAGCCTCTTGACAAGTCTAAGTCACTTCCGATTGTGTTAACGATGGCATCCACCTATAAACAGAAGAGTGATAAAATTTTGAACAACCTCGGAGGGGAAAAATAATATTCTATGTGGAATGAAAGTTTTCACATGACAGGAACATCACCCCTTCAAAAGCTACCCCACTGAAAGTAATTACTTGAAGTAAGTTCTTACAATAGTTTTGTGATACCATTTTGGCCTACTAAGAGAAATGCATTGTTTAGATTGACCTATATTTTACCATTATAAACATGTGCGAAATCATTCTGAAACACATATAGGTTCACTGGTCTTTTGATATTAAATGTGTTATTTATTTCGAATGGTACATTTCAAATCAATCCATTGTGTTTTAACAATTAAATTATACAGAAATTTGGCAAAATTCTCTTTTAGGTGAATTTAAGGCGATTAAATGTGGGTGAATTCAGACCTTTGAGACCCATGAAAGAGTATAATGTGACATTTTCATGTAGTAATTAATACTAAAAGTAGGTAAACGGTAAAGGTATAAAATAACTAATACTCACTTAAGAACTGAATTGAAAGGCATGGTGAGTTAAGCACTTAACTTTTAGATCTTGGTAGTTATTGCTTTTCTTTAACTTACTGTCTCTTCCTCGAGGGAGCCCTTCTTGAGGTGGAGAGTCACATTTTGCAGCTCCAGACTGAGCCCAGCAGCCCCAGATGATGCCTTGTTCTGGATTTGCATTGCCCCACTTTGTGAGTCAGGTAGCCCCAGGATATTACTGCAAGCTTTCAGCATCTCATGAACTGAGGGATCATCATTATTTACTAGGTGGACCTCAAGGTTCCTGCTCAGTTTTCGCTGGACACTGAACTTTTCCACAGTGGTTACAATGATTTTTGCACAGAGATCCCGTGGAAAATTGAAAAGGCCAGAGCTAATAGCAGGGACTGCAACTGACTGGAAGTTGTTAAACTCAGTTAGTCTCATTATTTCCCATATAGTTTCCTCCAGTAAGGGTGAGGCCCTATCAACATCCTTACGTAATGGCTTGTAAGGC
The DNA here is from genome assembly GCA_037577145.1 of Brachypetersius gabonensis. NCBI lineage: Eukaryota > Metazoa > Chordata > Actinopteri > Characiformes > Alestidae > Brachypetersius > Brachypetersius gabonensis. The sequence continues at coordinate 7,873 of JBBJLR010031335.1, forward strand.
ACAGAAGGGCCAACCGCATGTATGATCATTTTACAAGGAAGACTTCCTGCTGTGGTGGTGACAGCCCTTCCTGTAGGAACAGGCCCATTTGTTCTTATGAACTGGTCACTTTCTTGTTGGATTTGTGGACCTCCGGCATTACTCAAAGCTAAAGCCAGCCCTCCACCATGAGCCAGTTGCTCATTCGCTGCATTCACCACAGCATCCACAGCATGAGTAGTAAGATCATCCTTCCACACGGATAAGGTTACTCCCCCAGACAGCCGCTTCGAGTACATGACGGTTCCTTTGTTGCTGCCAAAGGATGAAGCCGTGTCGAATGGCACATTGTGGATCACAGCTGTACAAGCAAATTTTCCCTTTACAGCATCACTAAAGGGAACTCTGCTCTGTTTCAGAATCTCAACCCACTTTTCAGTGAGTGGAAGACGTTCTGAGGCCATCATTGCACTTAATTGGCTTCAGGATAAAAACAACCTTTGAAACAATAAGTGAGAAAGTGAGACTTGATTTGGATAATAGTCATCTATTGCAACATGGAAAAAATTACTGAACATATATACAAACCCCTGACAAATTTCTGACTTTTTTGGGTTACTTTTATTCAACAAGCAACTTTGTTCTTGATTGGAACTGACACAGGCGTCTCCCAGAAGAGAATAAGACGATGTACAAGAGGCATCATTGTGGGGGAAAAAAAATTCTCAGCTTTTATTTACATTTGAACAAAAAGTGACATCTCCAACATTATTCATTACTTTCAGTGAAACGCATCTCATTCCTTCTGCATGTGACATTCAACTTTGTGGACACAGTCTGGAGAAGAACTTTTCTATTCCAGCATGACTGTGCCCCAGCGCACACAGCAAGTTCCATAAAGACATTATTGTTTGAACTAAGAGGCCTGACCTCCACTCCATCCAACACATGAACTGGAGACACTGGAACGGTAAGCCAGGCCTCAGTGCCTCGCCTCATAAGTGCCCTGCATAATGAATTGGTCTTCCAAGAAGATTGGGAGCTATTATAGTTTCAAAATACACATTAAAGTCATGTATTTGAATGCAATGTCATTAAAGTTCCTGCTGATGGAATGGTCAGGCGTCCCAATACTTTTGTCCATGTAGCGTATGAAGTTTGTAACGCATTCACAAGCACCAGGTTTTGAGCGTCTCATATTTTGTTTTAACAACTTTGAACGGTGTTTTATCCAAGCCTTCATTTTATACGCCTAAAATTGACGCATGACGCACAAAAAAACTCCTCAGCGTTTCCTAATACACTCGAAACATGGGATTTAACAAAAGTGTGCTACGCTACATAAACACTTCAGGGTAAAGTGCACCGTCCCTAAAGCAGAAGTGTTAAAGGTGCACACCTGAGGCAAAAGAGGTGTTCTTACCTGGTTCGAGCAGAAAACCCGACTCCGTGGGCAAAATGGTGGTAAAGACTGCGTCGCTGGGAAAAAAATCGAAAGTAAAACGTGTGCTCCCCGCCTTTAGCTTACTGGACAGGAAAACGCCTGGGGTAACTGAAGGTCGACTCGTTTTCATTTTTCTCCGTTTTTAAGCCGAATTTCTCACTTTTCTTGCACAACTCCAAAACCTGGTGAACCCAAATGGATTTTACCGTCGATGTTTACTTATGACTCGAACCAAAATATACTTTTTCATCAGGTTTCGGTTTTGAGCCACTCCTTAAGTTGTGAAAAGAAAACCGAAAGTGTAGCTCTTACAAAACCTTACAAAACTCCCTCCTTCATCAGACACACGAACCAGAGATGGCCGAGGAGTTTCCTTACGCCCTGCTCGTCGAGGGCAAATGGGACCCCAAGACCCCCAAATTAAAAAACAAGCTCACGATTTACTTCCAGAGCAAAAAGTCTAATGGAGGAGACTGTAGTGTTCAACTGCTGGATGAGCAGAAAGCGACGGTGAGCTTCAAAACAGAGGAAGGTGGGTGGAAGTTCTTCATTTGGTTTCTTATAGTATAGAGTCCTTTATTATAATAAAATATATTTGGGGGAGTTGGGGGCTACGCACGTCAAATCTTCAGATGTGCTAACACTCTCTCTCTCTCTGTGTCTCTCTCTCTCTCTCTGTCTCTCTCTCTCTCTCTGTCTCTCTCTTTCTTTTTCTCTCTCTCTGTCTCTGTCTCTCTCTCTCTCTCTCTCTCTGTCTTTGTCTCTCTCTCTCTTGCTCTTTCTCTCTCTCTCTCTCTCTCTCTCTCTCTCTCTCTCTCTCTCTCTCTGTCTCTCTCTCTCTTTCTCTGGCTCTGTCTCTCTCTCTCTGGCTCTGTCTCTCTCTCTCTCTCTCTGTATATATTTAGATACACGAAGGGCATTCACGTTTTATCTAGTTACCCTCAGAAACTGCAAAGAGGGACCAACTCCAAGTCTATGTGCTTAAATGCAGTGTTATTAAAGTCTCTTTTGGTGCAATGGTCAGGCGTCCCAATATTTTTGTCCATGTAATATGGACAAAAGTATTGGGAGAGCTGTACTGTACTCGAGAGCTGTACTTCTGTTCATATTAAATGATTATTATTATTTAATTTCCGCTGGTTCTAGTATTACAGTATCTAAACACAGTGTATTAAAAGTGGTGTAAACTCAGACTAACGTTCTGTAAAGTTACCCAGACTGTATCACTGTGTCTGTCACAGCTTTTGTAAAGCGGTATGAAAATGATCATTTTATGAAAAATTAAATTTGTGTTGCTGTTTTTTATATATGTATCTTTCTCTCACTCATGTCTTCCCCGCTCCATGTACAGTGAGGCAAAATGTGCTTGAGAAGCAAACGCATGAGATCAGGCTGGGTCGACACCTCTTAAACTTAAATGTTTATCTCCCTTCAGAAGCCTCCGCTGCGCAGGTGAAGGTTTTCCTCATTTCCTTGAGAACATTATTTAGCTCAACCTCTCTAGACTCATTCTTAGCTCATATTTAAACCTTGTTTGGATATTTGGGGTTTTTTTTCCAGGAATCCCAGCCTCCAGTCAAAGCAAGTCAAACAGGTGAGCTTGTCCCACTTTTAGCACTTCAGGGGTTTTCTGGTTTTGTGGGAGCTGGTCTTCAGTGCCATGGAGGAACCAATCGACTCATAAACTGACAGCCTGCTTCCATCTAGAGGTGGATTTGTGCATGACAGGTTTCTCAAATCACCCTTGTCCTTTCTAATGTAGTTAATGTATTAGAAAAGTGCATTGATTGTGAATTATGATAGGGTTGTCATGATAAATCGATTGAAAATAACCAGAATCATCCATTAGTTTGCCTTCTTAATGAATCAGGCAGATTGTATTTTAATTATTTTAATTAATTTGTATTTTAGATAATGCCTATTTTGAATTCTGCCAAATTACAATGAGTTGATCCAAGTTGATGGTTTTCTTTGGTATGCTTTGGTCTTTTGGTATGTCATTTTCTGAGGCTCTGTGTAAAATTTTGCGGTGCTAGTTTGCCCACGGTTGAGCTACAGAGCAAAATGGCGGCTGAGGACTCATTTATAGGTGTGTGCCGTATTTTTCTTCTTACGTAGAGACCCGGGGGAGAGCCTCTGGCCTCCAGTGCCCCAAAGCTCCCCCAAAGCTCCCCCTGGCTCACTGTGGAGGAAAAAAAGCGACAACGCACCTTTAAATGAGCCCCGAGGCGGCTGTCATATAAACATTGGGTCCTCCAGGTAGCCAGGGAAGGGGATGCTCGCCTCAGTGCCTAATGAAAAGTGTTGTAGTCTGCCAGCGATTTTCGTGAAGTGCGGATGCAAAACTGGCCTTTAAGGAGTGATACCAATGCTAATTGATATTGAACTCGATGCTAAATTTTATTTGTATTTTTTGACATTGGTGTGTCTAGACTCTTACGGTATTTAATTTGATTGTGTTTTATCATGAGTTCCAGTTCAAATTATTGAATGAATTTGCAATTAATACAAAACCTATTATCAGGTGTTGTCATCATTTTTTTGCTGTAGTACTCTAATGAGGTGAGGTCTGTTCTGGGGTCCATGTCTCTGTGTGGTTTTTTGCACGCAGTATGAAGTCACAACTTAAATACGCATTTGCACTGTGAAGACTGAAAACTGGTGCGTGTTTTGCGTACCACTTATGTCAATCCCTGCCTATTATATTGCGTACAGCTGTGGATCTTTTTTCCTCAGTCAGACGCAGCAGTTCTGTGTGTTTTACCTGCTCCTATACATCTGAATTTAGACAGTAGTGACTTGTTTAGCTCAAAATGCATCAGATAGGTTTGTTAGAGTAGGGAAAAGAAAGAAGGAAACATACGCACTTTGTTGTTCTGCATTGAAATGTTTGCCACAAGAAAAATAACAAAAAGGTTATTTTTTGTAGAAGTCAGTTGCCATGAAGAATCACCTACCAAAGATGAAAAGCAAGCTGCTGCTGAACCTCAGAGTGAGGATTCAGAAGACCAGAAGGAAACTGAAGAGAGTGAGCTCTTGGGTAGAAGATCAGCTGTGCTGGAAAACATCCAGGACATGCATCATGACTTCCTGGTTATGCTGGTTGAGAATGTTCTCAAAGAGCCGTCTGAATCGCAAAAGTTCAGCATAGAAGTCATCCCTGAGAGCAACTGTGCGGTTGTTACTTTCAGTAACAGAAACGGTGAATCATTTCTCACAACACTACATTACACTACAGTCGTGGCCAAAAGTTTTGAGAATGACATAAATATGGGAAATTGGAAAAGTTGCTGCTGAAGTTTTTATA
>JBBJLR010031365.1:0-12601 GCA_037577145.1 Brachypetersius gabonensis
AGAGAGAGAGAGAGAGAGAGAGAGAGAGAGAGAGAGAGAGAGAGAGAGAGAGAAAGAGAGAGAGAGAGAGAGAGATACTGACCGATTGCACAACTCCATAACTCTCTCTCTCTCGCTTGGTTTTCACTTCCATGCTCTCCTTTCTTCTTCCCCTCTACCGTTACCTTCTTCGTTTCTTTCCTTTCATTCTCTTGTTCCGATCTTTAACTTTCATTTCACGCCCATCGCCTTCCCTTGGTTTTCTCTTTCACTTAATTTATCTTTTTTTTTCATTTCCTCTTTCCTCCTCACTGCTTCCCCTCTGTCTTCTAATTCCATTCTTCCTTCCCCTTTCTTTTATATCCTTTCCCTTCTTTTTTTACAGGCTTCATACCAAACTGCACAACACCGCACTGAACAATGTGTGAGGAAGATTAATCAACCTTTAGAAATGCATTCCATCCTGAAGCATGTAAAGTATAAAAGCATGTGGTTTGGGACACAGCCTCTCACACTCTCATTTTGTTCTTTCCACTCACTCTCTCTCTCTCGGTTAGTAATAAACATGTTTTGTTTGTTTGTCAGTGTGAGAGCGTTCTGGAAGGCCTGTGGCCTAATTCATTACGTGCCTCGTCTGAGCCTCATTGTTTTCCCTAATTACTGCCTCTCTCTCCGAACCCAACTGACATTTTACACTCCCTCTAAAAGACTGCTCTAGATATGACCATAAAACTACTGGACGTGAACACGCAGCCAATCAGAGTAAAGTGGGCGGGGCTAAAGTTACACAGGTACGATCAAATGACGTCGGTCTGAAGGGCAAGTCGTTCATCTGAGCCAAACAGACCTGTGAGCCAAGTCTTGACCTCTGGGTCCAATTCTTGCGTTTCACCCCAATTTGCGTGAAAGAAAACAGGCTCAGTTATTGAAAACATTCCGAACTCGCTCTGCGCTCCCAGTGGAGGCACCAGTTTCAAACTACTCCTGTGGAAACGGGCCAAAGGGAGCTAATTGGGGCCACAAGTCTTCAGGTACAAACTGAACCGTTCCCCTCCCTCTGGTTCTATAGTGAGAGTGGGGGGCGGGGGAGGGGAGAAGGGGGCACTGGGGTGTTGGTGAATGCACACCATTGCAATGCAGTGAGAGCCCAGTCTAAATATATCTACTGACACACAGGCTCTGACTTCTCAAACAGGGTCAGGGTAAACACACACACATGTACGCACACACACACACACACACACACACACAATGGCCAACCAACCACCAGCTGTAAAGCCACACTCAAGGGCAATCAAATGCATGCAAACACAACAAGCATCAAAACTGTCCAAGAAAAGCATCCTGCTGTTATGCTACAGAGAAACCTGCCCACTATGCTCAGGCCTTCTGGAAAGCAGACTTTAGATTCAAACAGCAGGCGAGACACCCAATACACACCCCCTCCCCAACCCCCCAACTCGGAAGCAGTCTGAGTCTGAAGAGACAACTGCCTGGTAATAAATTACACTGTGTGTGTGTTTGTGTGTGTGTAGGATCGTGAGTGTGTGAGCATATCCCTGTTCACTAAACTAAGCACACTCCAGTATATCAGGTCAGTCTGATGCTGTCAGTATACACACAGGCCACATTATCGGAAACACCTCCTTTACAGCTCCACCTTGCCAGTGTGCTGTTGATACCGTCTGTTTGTGCCGTCCTCCACCCAAGCCTGACATGTTACAGGCCAGAGCTGCCCCAGTGAGGACATTTGATTTGACCTAACAGAAAGTTAAGCTGGCATTTTTGGCTCTAGGACCTCCTGGAAATACTGCAATTTGGCCCCCACTTCCAAAAAGACCAGGAATTTGGGCAGGCTTGCTCTAGACAACAGGTATTCAAACGCAGAGAAAGGGGGTTACAGGTGAGGGTAAAAATAAGCAATAAGTAAATAAATCATAACATCATATTTCTTTACATGTTTGTGATTTGTACACACATTATATATTAATTTGCATATTCACACACGTGGTGGGGAAATGTCTGACCATAGAGCCCCCGTTGGCTGGACATTCATTTCATTTATGCTGTATGTTGACTGTTGTGTACAACCTCTTTGCTTTTTTCTCAAGCTTCCGAAGTATTTGCCATCGAACAGTGAAGACCCGTTTCATATTTTTAAGATCTGAATATTAAGAAAAATGTGGGCTGGATCAAGAACATCTGCGCGAACCAGACGGAGGAATTCCAGTTATGTGCTGATAATAACTCCACGTTGCCCCCTGGCTGTGTGGCATGTTTTCCGCAGGATAACCAGAAACCAGAAAGTTATTGTGTTGTTCTGGGCCAAGGCCTGTTTGTCTGCTGCCTCTCTGACCTCATTCCCAACTCTTTAACTGTAAGGATCAGTAGGGTGTGGTTCTCGTGATCTTTCAGTTCTCAGCAATTCAGTAAGAGTGGCTCCCCCCTGGAGTGCATCAGTGGGGCGTTGGTAGGGTGGCTTGGTCCACCATGAGCAGCTCAGGTCGCTAATGTGACACATATGTCCAATGCAGGCATGACCGCTGTCTCCCGAGAGAATGTGAGAATGAGGCACCAGAATTGAATTAGCGCGATTTATGGAGTCACGGGGGAGCGGAAGGCGAGACCAGCTCTTGTGATTATAAACAGGCACATGATATTACACTAGCTAAAGGAAATGAGTTCATTTTCTATTTGTCTGCTTTATGTGTTTTTGTGGTGGGGATGGGGGACAAGATTGTTTTCTTTTTTTAGGGTGGGGGGGTTTCCAGAAGATTTGTATGGGAACGAAAAACCAATTTGAGAAACAAGCCACAAGCAGAAACATCAGCAAGTCTTTCCAAGTCACACCCAGGCGAGTCCGGGCGCAGCTTCACAGGAAAAGCACATTTCGCAACCCGACACTGATGGATTGTCCAATTAAATGTCAATTATATTAGGACCTGTTTGCAAAGGCTTACAGTATGTCTTGGGAATAAACTCTTCAAATCAAAAGTTATGGAACTGATGTAGATGACTTTTTTCCAAAATGAATGCAAATTACCATTTTCACCCTTTTCTATGATCTACCAGTGTTTTTCTGGAAGCTTATCCAAACTAAGGGTGGACAATTCTAGAGCATATGGCGTAAGGCAGCTGGTGGACTAGTGGTTGTGATCAGAAGGTTGTGGGTTTGAATCCCATGACAGCAAGTGGCACCACCGAGGTGCCTTGAGTAAGGTACCATCCCCATATTCTGCTCCCCAGACACTGTGATCCTGGACGTCTGCTGCTTTACTTGGTGAATGTGTTGAATACAGAGGAAGGTTGTACGTTATGTGCGGTGTTAATATATGACAGAATGGTCACTTTGCTATTAAACTATGTGAACCTTCAAACCTCTCAGGTTGACCCTCAAATCCCATGGATACCAACAAAAGAAGGTTAACAAAACTCCTAAACACACATCCAGCTTGTGGCAGACCATGACATGAAGTGCTGAAATCAAGATGGAATCTGAAAAATCTGCTTATACACTGGTCAGGTAATGGAAAACAAACCCACCACAGATCTGCTGAAGACATACAGAAGGGTTTAACTGCACCGGGACAAAGATGCAGAAGCCCAATGTTGGTGTCCAGCGCTTTGGTGATTTTTGCTCAAACACACCTGGTTCATCTTAAATGTTCATTACTAGATATGAAATGGGTTTAGTAAGGGGAATAATCAAATAGTGCTGGATCCCAGTCCACCAGAACTGGTCGACATCAGAAGGCAAAATCAACTGTGATCTTTTCAGACTGATGTAGACACCTTTTCAAATCTGGTCTCAGTTACTTCTACATGTCCTACATAAAGTATTATTCACAAATTCATCTAAATCTGAATAATCAAAGCAAAAATAGGAACTGAGCTGTAAAGAAACAAGAAACGAAAGACTGAGGTTTTGGACCCTGACGTCAACATTTTGGCACCTTAAAAGTATCGCTAAAGTTAGAGACTTTATGTCCAAACAAGACTTGGAGAAACTTCATGGTTTCATTTCCTGATGCAATGACTAAAGATCCCTTAGACAGCTGAAACACGTTCAAAATGCTGCTGCTAGAGTTCTAATTAAAACCAAGAGATCACATCACTCCAGTTCTCAGGCCTTTGCAGTGGCTTCCAGTTCGATAGAGAATTCAAAGCTTTCCTTATCGTGTACATGTCACTCAGTGGTTTGGGCCCTAAATCCATCTCTGATATGTTTGCACTTTGTTATCCTGGTAGGTCACTTGGATCGGTAGAAGCTGAAACTAAACCTGGTGAGATGGTGTTTATCCACTATACTGTCCAACCAACTGCCCAACAGAATCAGATCTGCACCAATTGGGGCTTTAAAAAGCTGCTAAAACTGCACTATTCTCCTCCGCCTTCTTTAAACGTTTTCACTTTAAATAAATTAGCTTGTTGATTTTCTATGTATCCTTTTATTACTTTCATTATTTTGTGTTTTATTTCTGTAAACAGCACTGTATGACTTTCTGTGTATGGTAATGACATATATAACTTGAACTTAAACCCTTCCTGGAGTTGAAGATTGAAGATCTGGGGGTTTTCAACATTAAAATGACCTGATATTTCTGAAGGAAATATGAAAAGCAGACATTCATCCATCGCTTTGATGCACATGGTCACATTTCCCCATTGTGATGCACTGATGCGTCCCTAATTAGGCTTTGGTGTGCAGGTTCCTTTGGTTTCTACAAACAAAAACAGCGGAGAAACAACAGCTTAATACCAATAAGGTTCATCTTTATTGCAAAGGGCTGTTTCAGTACAATTTAACACCCCATTTCAAAAAGGAATGAAACGAGGATTACTTCACACGCACACCTAAGCATATCTACTTGGTCGGCCCCGCATACAGACACCCTTTAAACTCATGCGCTGGTGAGGAGTCTGAATCAAGAAGCAGATGGTCAAGTCCTCTGGACCTGCTTTCAGTAGATAAACGGATGTAGTATTAGATCTTCCTCATCAGCCTGGAAGTCAAGGCACCAGATTCAAAATACTACCAAAATAAAATCAACTTTCTTTTTATGTAAAGCTATAACTCCCTAGAACTGCACGATACAAAGAGATTGCAATAATTGAAATAATATAATCAAATATCGCAATTGAAGCATGCATTCCAACAAATTAGAGGAGAATTCCACTAAAGAATGAATGAAGTTCTGGCATTCTGGTTCCATTCACCACCATTGTAAAGAAATCGAAGCCTGTAGGTTCTCTACAACAAACTATTTCACACCAAACCCACTCTGAACGACTGTTTACTTAACAAAATAGCAAAAACTAATGCACACATTTTGGAAATTTGGTGGAATTCCCCTTTAAAATGCCCTGGATTGGATTTTTGCAATTTTTCTATAATTCTATAGTTTTATTAATCAAACACCCACAGAAACAGGAACTATGATTGATCAGGATGCTTGTTATCGGTTAGAGGGCTCACTCACGTTTTACATCCTTCGGCCATGTCAGTATCACAAAGGCCAATGACATAATACCAATTTACCTTTATAGTCTCTACCATCCTGGAATCAAAACTATTCATCCCCTAGATACTAAAACAAATCTGATACAAATCCTAAGATCTGAATTCCCTCTCTGGAATTAACATACTGACTAATCCGTTCTTTTGTCTTACAGTACTGATGCTAGGTTGAATGCAAGCAAAAATCCCATTCGGTTTAACAGCTTCCAACGTTTGGGTTGTTTCCGCATGTGGCATCGTCCAACAGTGCAGAGCACGTTAGATAGACTCTAAATACACACTGTAGAGGTCTGGTGTGAATTTCTCATTTGACCAGAAAATCTCTGGTCTCCCAAACGCAACAATCGCTACGTAAGGAAACATTTGTGGGCGGAGCATGGATTGCCCGACTGTCAGGTATCGAACATCTGTTCCTACACAGACCGACCAGCCGCTCTCTCCAGCATGTACGAACCACAAGACGAGGAAAAAAGCTAATATTCTAACAAAGCCCATGTGGGGAAACCGGAATGCATGTTCTTTTGAATGGGGCTTGGTGCTAATCACACCACAGCATGGTGTGTGTGTGTGTGTAGTATGAAGTCTTTTTGGTCATCTCAGAGCAAACAAATGAGGTAAGTTGTTCAGGACTGCAGTTCTCCATACTGACCTGTTAAATCTTGCATAGAATAGCACAGGCTTGAAAATGAAAATAAGTTCAGCTCTGCGTTACAAAAATCACTGCATTTCCACTTGTTCTGTACGATATGGCGGAAAATCCATATCACAATATTTTGACGCACAAGTTTTTTTCTTGGTTACTTTACAAAATGTAAATCAATCTGAAAATCAAAGGAATTTCATATTTTCAGACTATATTTTTGTAGCATCTCTGAGCCAAGTCTTAATGATAAAGAATGAAAATATAATAAATCGATAATCAATAAATTAAAACTATTTCACTTTTTTAGTCAGTAAGACTTGGTAGCAAGATTCTACAAACATTTAGTCAGAGGGCGCCCATGCAAAAGCCATGGCAGGCATTTCTACATCATCTGGAAAAAGTTGATGTACCTGAATAGAACGGTCCAACATGGTCCCATCTGGTTTCAAACAACTGAGTCCTAAGCTAAGCTCAGCTCCTAAGTGATTGGAATGAAAACCTGCAGCCTCACCAGCCCTTTACAGGTAAGACCTTTTACCCATGAATTCGCAAACCTGAGCCAAAAGAAACCAAGAGGGCAAGGTGGGGCGAATTCAGTGCACTAACAGAGGAACAGCGTCTCAGTCTCCATTATGTCGCTTCATGCACACAAGCAAAGTAACTAGCCACCATTAGCTATCGACTAAACCAGGGCTTTCAAACTTAACTGCCGAGGAGAACCCGGTGTTTCTGAGCAGGGAAATCAACAAACGTCCTGGACACCGGCCCTCCAGGACTGGAGTTTGACACCCCTAGACAAAACTATACATTTCTTCCAAAACCACTTCTAATACTTGTGATTTCTGATCCAGCCTTTCCAATAAAAATAAAAAACAGGGACATGTTCTGATGTGACTGCAGCTTTACTCCCACATCACTCTCTGGGAGAGTGCCAGATCCTCTCTGCCAGATCCTTGCACTGTGATCCAGTCTTGTCACCCATTTCAAACCATCCCACAGGGTGGTCTGTCTGGTGTGGTGGCTGTGGTGGTCCCTCTGCCATGCGGGTCCACCTGAAGTCACAGATGTGGCTGAAATCAACCCTGTGATCACTAATGTCTTTAAGAAAGTGACAGATGAAATGTAGTGAAAAGTACTTTTTCTACTATGACTTTCACAGGACACCTTCTTGATTAAGCATAGTCTTTGTTTTTACTAAGCTAAACATGCAGCTTGCATCTGCTATTATTTTATACAGTAATGTTACAAACAGCCCAGCTAAACACAAGAAGTTATCTAGCTAGCTAGCATGCTAGTTTACTACTATAACATCTTAAATAAAATAAATAAGCTCATGTTTTGTCACAGCAAGGCTAGCTGAACAATACCTAATGATGTGGCCTCAATGTCAGGGAGACCACTGGGGTCACCACACCAGGTCTTTTCGAAAGTAATGAAACCATGCCAAGTGCTTCTTGCTTAGAAAAGTGCCCAAGATCTCCACTCTGCTCCATTTTCACTTCTGCTTTGATCTCTGCCGTCTCTTGTTTCGTAGTTCGCTTGTGTTTACTTTGTTGCCTCAGCTGAACCCGGCTCACTTGCTGTTGCTGGAAGCTGCATGCAGAAATGAGACTAAGAAGCAAATACACAATTTTATCTCATCTTAGGGAGCTTAGTAAAGCCTGATCTCCCACTGGCCTTTGGCAATAAAACTGCGGGCTCACAGATTCTCGATCAATCAACGATTGTGCTCATCTGGGATATATTCATAATACTGTCTGTGCAATCGCATACTGCGATTACATTCACTCTGCTCCCCCAAGAAAAGAAGAGAAGGGATTGCATCTCTTGCACATGAATGAAAAATACAGCAAAAGGGCCCACTGATGCTGATGCTACTCAAAGCACAGATGTCTAAGGGTTCACCTGCTTTACATTGCAGCAAAAAACAAGCTTGTGTGTGTGTGTGTGTGTGTGTGTGTGTGTGTGTGTGTGTGTGTGTGTGTGTGTGTGTGTGTGTACGATTGTACAAGAAAGTGTGTAAAAGTCTGTGTGTCCCGTTAGCGACAGGATAGTCGCATGATTGAGATAGGATTAACTGAAATGAAAAGGGAAAGAGAAAAATGCAGTCGACTGAGACCAAGGAAATAGAAGCTGGGGAAGGGTCGTCGTCCCTCACTCGCACTCGTTCTCTCCTAGAACGCCAAACATGTTGAGAGTGAAGCTTTTGGTCTTTCGGTCGGACCTCAAGCTCTCATCTTCATCATCTCCGTCTGCGTCTTCATCATCATCCGCGTCTCGATCATCCTCGTCCTCTGGCTCGGAGCTTGACTCGCCCTCCTCCTCGTCCCTTCCACCACTCTCGTCCTCCTCTCCGGGCTTACGGCCTTGCAGAGCCACTATTTCAGCCAGCTCGGAGTGAGATTCCCACTGATCTACAGACAGAAAGAGTGCTTTCAGGAGCCCATATGTACTGTATAGGCAAGATCGTACGTTCTAATGTGGACACTAGAAATTAATCTGTATTCCGGTCGGGGGGTTCTCAACTTCCCTCCACATGGTAGTGTTTGTGTTTGGCTGAAGTATTAAGAAATAATACTAAAAATTAACCATGTTTCTCTTAATCTTCTCCAAGTGATGCATCATAGCGCGTATTATAGTGCTTTAACACTGGAACTTTCACACACACATGCACTCATTCATACACAACCACTAACACAGGCACTCACACGTTCATGCATACGCACACATGCCCACGCACACAGGCATAGATACCCAGGTTTCTGTGTGCTATATTCTGTGTGCTTATAGCACTGACAGTACGAGTGTACGATGTTTGTGTTCGATTATAGCACTGACAGTATGAGTGTATGATGTTTGTGTTCGATTATAGCACTGACAGTATGAGTGTATGATGTTTGTGTGTGCTATTATAGCACTGACAGTATGAGTGTATGATGTTTGTGTGTTCTATTATAGCACTGACAGTATGAGTGTATGATGTTTGTGTGTTCTATTATAGCACTGACAGTATGAGTGTATGATGTTTGTGTGTTCTATTATAGCACTGACAGTACGAGTGTATGATGTTTGTGTGTGCTATTATAGCACTGACAGGATCAGTGTATGATGTTTGTGTGTTCTATTATAGCACTGACAGTACGAGTCTATGATGTTTGTGTGCTATTATAGCACTGACAGTATGAGTGTATGATGTTCCTGTGTTCTATTATAGCACTGACAGTATGAGTGTATGATGTTTCTGTGTGCTATTATAGCACTGACAGTACGAGTGTATGATGTTTGTGTGTGCTATTATAGCACTGACAGTACGAGTGTATGATGTTTGTGTGTGCTATTATAGCACTGACAGTGAGTGTATGATGTTCCTGTGTTCTATTATAGCACTGACAGTACGAGTGTATGATGTTTGTGTGTGCTATTATAGCACTGACAGTATGAGTGTATGATGTTTCTGTGTGCTATTATAGCACTGACAGTACGAGTGTATGATGTTTGTGTGTGCTATTATAGCACTGACAGTACGAGTGTATGATGTTTGTGTGTGCTATTATAGCACTGACAGTATGAGTGTGTGTTTGTGTGTGCCATTATAGTATGGACAGTATGAGTGTATGATGTTTCTGTGTTTTATTATAACACTGATAATACAAGTGTATGATGTTTCTTTGTGCTATTATAGCACTGACAGTATGAGTGTATGATGTTTGTGTTGCTGTTGCTTTGTATTCTGTTCTGTTCTGTGTTTGTGTGGCTGGTTCTTGTTTTACAGATGCAGACTTGAGTGATTAGCCAGCGACAGTAATCTTAATCTGGACCTTCAACTTCCTCAACTTGTTTTTTTTTTTCTTTTCTCTTTCTCTCCTTTTTCTTTCTTTTTTTTCTTACTTCTCTCAGTATTTCCTGTACCCCTGTCTGATTTGGCTGAATTTAAATGAAATAATTGAAATAAATCAATCAAAATTTCAGATTACAAGAGGGGCATATACTGTCAAGCCCCACTTGGCAAAGCAAAGGTGTCTGGCACACCAAGTCACAAAGCTTCATAATCTGTTTGCTAAGATGCCAGACACGACAGGTAAAAAAATATTCGTGTTTATTGGCCAAGTATGTGAGCGAACACATACAAGGAATTTGAATCCAGTCGATGGTGTCTGTCAAGCACAACAGTATAAAAGCACAACAATATATAAACAACACAATAATAAAGACCTTTTATAATAAACCTCTCTCCAACCCCAATTTTTTCCATTAAATTCCAAGGTTGGATGTCCTAAACCAGTGTTGTGGGGGTGCTGGAGCCTTTTCCAGTGATTACAGGGCACCTTGGACAGGTCACCAATCCATCACACAGCAGGCCTTTACAAATCTGAATTTAAATTTGACTGAGTGATCATCCCTAACAGTGAACAGCGTCAAGGAGGTCTTGTGGTCAATTCCTGAAAGGCTGTAGAGAATCATTTCTGTGTGGACTTAACTACAAGTGGGGTTCCACTGGGTTTTCTGGTTTCATACCACAATCCAAAGACATACACAGCAGGTTCACTGGAGATGCCCCTGGGTGCTAAAGTGTTTGTGTGTCTCATCCTGTGATGGACTGGGGAGTTACGCCCTATGACCGCTAAGATGGGGTCCAACAGAAATACTGAACAAGCTTCAACATCAGCATGCTGGAAAAAAAAACAAAACACCACAATCTCTCTCTGACCTCTGTTCTGCATGTACCCTGGTGGCTGAAGACACAGGCAGAGGCGCCCATCTATCGCCAGTCGCAGCAGACTGTTGGCTGCCCGATAAACATCGTTCCGTGCCGCCTTCGCCGTTTTGTAACCTCTCCTCTCCGCCCACGCTGTTGATGTGAGACAGAGAAAGGCAGTGTGAATGAGAAATATGTTCTCACAAAAAGAAATACGCACACCATCTGCACGACAACAGAAACAGAGGAAGAACAGCCTTGATTTCTGGCAACTAAATTAATTTCTAATTTAAAACATTTGTGTACTTGTATTTGGGATAAAGACTTGCACACATAACAGGAATTAGATTTGGGTACTGAAACATTATGTTTTTATGGTACTGACCAAATTATCATAATGTGAAAAAAAAATAATATTGTTCCATAACAGAGAGGGAAGAGTTATATTAGATGTTTTTGAGCTCGTGAGCGTGCGGAGCATGCAGCTCCATGCATAAACACGTATTCTGTGTCTATGGCTCTACACCTTGGCTGGTTTTCATGGGGGTCAGACGGCCCATAATATGGACTAAAGTATTGGGACGCCTGACCATTACACCGACAGAGACATTAATGACACTACATTCAGATCTACAGACTGTCATATGGAGTTGGTCCCTTTTACAATGCTATTATGGTTCCAACCCCCATGCTCTGGACTAGTTTTTCACTAACAAACTGAATAAAACGTGGAAGCCCTGCAGTGGCAAATAGTTTTGTTTTTATATTTGATTTGAGTACATTAATGTTTAAGTTGAGATCTACAGAAATATTTGAACTGTGTAAAAGAGAACACTGCTGTTCCTTAAAAGTTCCTTATTTGTTTCTACATTTACGGCATTTATCAGACGCTTTTATCCAAAGCGACTTCCATTCCTTAACTACAGGGAACAGTCTCCCTGGAGCAATTTGGGGTTAAGGGTCTTGCTCAGGGACCCAGTGGTAGCGTGCTGAAGGTAGGATTCGAACCCATTACCTCTTGCACCAGAGGCAAGTATCCTACCACTAGACCACCACCCACCCATGTTTCTAGTGTTTGCAAATCCAATGTTATTGTACTTTGTGTATAAAAGTGTGCAACACACGACTTTTGAATTAGTTATTTAATTCAATGCGATTAACCACAGAAAACCATGCAATTAATCGTGATATATAAAATTTTATATATTACTGTCCAAAATATATTTCAAATTCAATGCGTGCTGTTTTGATTTTCATGCCACTGATAAAAACTGCTTGTCTGTACCTTCACACACATCCCATGCTGTCCAGTCCTGATCCTCTTGTGTACCAGAACTCTGCTCAGGGTGTTTGAGTTTGAGTATAGAGAGAAATGGAGTGCGCTCACACAGAAAGCCCACTGAGCTGTAGGGCTCCTGCAACTGGGAAACTGGGTAGATACCAGCTAGAATCTGTGATGAAGACGACAGACAGGCAGATGAGACATTTTCTGTTTGCTTCCGATAGAATATACTATATCAGTTATGCTGCTGCTAATCTACGATTCCACCTGAAAATGTCAGAATCTTAAATTTCAGATTCTTGTCTTAACACACTAACAACTTTGATGCTTCATTTCATACAGAAGTTGCCTGCCATTTTATTCATTGTCCAAACCCAACAGTGACTCTACAGGTGTCTTCTATGTACTCTTTGTGTACTATGTTGCCTTCTATAGCTGCAAAGTTTCTCGAGAGCAGAGCATTTTACATTAGATGCCTCTGAA
>JBBJLR010031376.1:0-7500 GCA_037577145.1 Brachypetersius gabonensis
GCTCTCTTTTACGAGTTCCTGTTAACAGTCTTGCAGCGGCATTTTGGACCATCTGCAGCCGTGAGAGCAACGACTGACTAACCCCCACATAAAGCGAGTTACAGTAGTCCAGACGAGAAGTAATAAAAGCATCTCGATTTTATTACCAATCAATGATTTAAGAGTAGGAACACTGATCTGAGATCAGATCCACGACTAGCTGATATAGCTGCATTCAGTGCTGCACAAAAGCTCTGAGCTGATTCCAGATCAGAGTTTTGATAAACGTGGGCACTGATCTCTAAGACTGGAAAATCTTTGTCAAAAAAATCCTCAGAGCAGACAAGAGGCCCCATAAAGACCATAATGTAGTTAAGACGCAGTGCTGAGTTCTCAGGACTTCATTTACTTACTGACACACAACAACTTCAAAAGCTCATGCAACCAACCAAAAGATTCCTCCACCACCTAAACAGGTCCTTATTCTGTCCACCCTCTCACGGTCATCAAATAAAGGGACGGTCTTACAGTCGTTAGTCACAGGGACAGTCTTACAGTCGTTAGTCACAGGGACAGTCTCACAGTCATTAGTCACAGAGACAGTCTTACAGTCGTTAGTTACAGAGACAGTCTTACAGTCGTTAGTTACAGAGACAGTCTTACAGTCGTTAGTTACAGAGACAGTCTTACAGTCATTAGCGAAAGGGAAAGTCTTACAGTCATTAGCGAAAGGGACAGTCTTATGCAACTGTGTGGTCATCGGGTCCACAGACAATGTTTAACCCACTACGCTACTACTGCCCCAGCAGTGCTGGGATTGAACCCACGACTTTCTGATTCCTAACCACCAGGCCACCAGCTGCCCTGAATCCAGGACAAAACCCAACAGATCAACAGACGTCTTTACTGGACGCTGCAGGCCGCCGCTCTGGTCGATCATCAGCCAACAGGGATAATTCCAGCAGTAAATTAGTGAAACAGTCACACAGTGTCAGCACTGACAGCCTCAGTCAGTGTTTTACACAATAAAACTCTTCCTCTTTAAAAATAATAATGCTTCAAAATGATCTGGTCAAAATACAAACAACAGCCATGTTCTAAACTAAAGTTTAGATTTTTCTAAACAGAGGACTTGAGGAAAAAGTCAAATATATGCAATTAAATCTTGTAAACTAGATGGCAAAATGTATGTTCAGAGTTATGGATATTAATATTAGACTTTTATTCTGGATTTAATTGTGTTAAAAATATTTAATTTTATTGTATACTGTGCTGTGATACAGTATATCATTCTATTTCATTTTATTCTATTCTGTTGTTTTTCTTAATTTTGCTGCTCTTAACTTTGTACTGTCCACTTTCTGCCGTGAAAAAACAAATTTCCCACTTGTGGGACTAATGAAGGTTTACCTTATCTCTTATGTTAGACTTTTATTCTGGATTTTAATCATATTCGACTTTAATTCAGATTATTAATTCCATTAGATTTTTATCCCGAATATTATATAGCTTTATCATGAAACTTCTAAGAGACTTTAATTCTGAATATAACTGTAATAGACATTTATTACTGCTGTTCTTGGATCAGTTCTGGAGAATTAAACAGTATGATGAGATCTGAAGTAATTTTAAGGTATTATTTTTTTAAGGTAGCTGCATATTGACTGCAGGCCTAACTTCACTGGAGTAGACACTTTTTCTGAGGGACAGCTTTAGGACACTCCACACGCCTCTTGCTCTCAAACACTCAGATCCTCCACCGCAGACCAAACCCGTTCCCGGTGTAGGAAACTCCCAGCCGAGCTCAAAAAAAGGCCCAACCAGGAGAGCTGCATCCTATTTATTTTCCTCAGCAAGAACAGAGAAGCACAGGAGGCTTGCGTGAGGGCTGTTCTGTGTAAGTGGCTTATTGTGAGCCCTTTGTTTGGATTAAGTATTACATTCTGAAGTGTGAGCCTCCAAAACTACCTTCTAAAATAATACCTGTACAACCACCATTCACCAAAACCTCTTCTAGAATGCAGATGATGGTAAAACAATGGTGAATCTGAACTGAATCACTTTTCTTTGGGGACCATTTTTCCTCAAGATGCCCTGCATGTATCCCTTCACCAAGAATGGGTTTAGTTTTAGGACCAAATGCTTCTCAAACCATCTCAGGAATCAGGTGGAGCAACCAGAACTATTTGATGGAATAGCTTTCTGTAAAGAGCTTTTAAAGGCAGACGTCTGGTTCCATTCACCTCCACTGGGAACAATTCTGGCTCACTCCAAAGCCACTCAGAATTACACTGTTTACATCCTAAACACTTTATTACGGTGGAATTTTTAAAAACTGGTGGAGATCCCCTTCATTTGCAAAATCGTGTCTGACACCAATGCTTATGACCAATAAAGCCTAATAACTTTGAAGGAAAAGTTCTTACTAGTCTTTACTCTATGGCACGGGACCTATAAGAACTATACCAAGATCTGAACCCTCTTTACTGACCACCCTGCCAAGAGCTCCTCAGGCAGTTCTGGGGCCTACAGCTTTGTAGAGAACATCAAGAGTCCTCCCTCCTCCATAGTCCAGATTCTTCTCCCTGGAAAGGCCACATTTCCCACTTGTGAGGAGACTCTACTGGGAGGAAAACTAAAGCATACGCTGCTCACCCTGTTATGCTCTTCCAGGCCCACATTCTCTCTGAACGGTTCTGGCTGGTTCCTGAAGCTGGCAGGAGTTCTGGAGGGGAGCGCCCTGGGGGCCCTTACCTGTGAGTTTCCCCCCGGAGTCTCCATGTCCCCTCCTCTTCTGAAGGACGAAGTAATCGTTGGATTTCTCCGTCACCCAGAGCTTCAGGGCGTTCTTCAGGGCCACCTCCTCTGGAGTCAGCCACATCCTCTCGAAAACAGTGCGAGACCCCAACACACAATTAGCCCTCGTGCCTTAAAACGAGCCTCCCATGTCACAGCCCTCCGCGTGCCGCTCCGCTACGCGCGCCGCTCCTCGAGCTCCTGGATACTTTTTTTTCATGTTTTTGTTCCGTCTCCGCAGTCTGTGCGCGAGCTTCGTCTCGCCCCTCCCTCATTCAGACAAGCCCCGCCCCCCGCCGGGACTAACGGGTCAGGGTCCAGAACTGCCCTCTGATTGGCCAGTGGAGGAGTCAGTATGTTTATAGGACACATAAAATGCAGATATAACCTACTTTTTCATAAAATGTATGTTCTAAAATGAAGGGGAAAAATTATCTGACGGTCACCACTGTCATCAGTATGGTTGTGGAGTCGAATCCCAATACTGCTAGTGGCAGTTGCCCAGCATCAATACATATATATGCACAGTCGTGGTCTAAGTGACACAAATATTAATTATAACCGAGTGTACCAGTTTTGTATGATACCTTTAATCCCTTGGGTTAAACTTGGGTATCAGCCCTCAAAAGGCGGGTGGACAAACAAAAACCGACAAATTCTGACAAACTACAAGCAAGAATGGGTGGCCATCAGGATTTTGCCAACAAGTTGATTCACAGCAGGGTGTTTTGAAAACACTGCATTCTTTGCATAAACTTGGTGTAATTGTCAATTAAAGCCTTTATGAAATGCTTATTAAATGCTTATGAAATGCTTATGAAGTAATTATACTTCACCATACCATGAAACATCTGACAAAAAGATCTAATAGCACAAGCAGATAAGTTTGTGAAAACTATTATTTGTGTTGTTTTCACATATCTATATACAGTTTATTTATATACATGGTAGTGGAGACACGTATTTACATACAGCGGGATAATAGCGCCCCGCTGTGTGGAAAAATAAAAAGTGTAGGCCGAAGTGCGGTCGCGCGCTCCAGGTGTGGTTCCGGACACGTGCGAGGAGGAGGAGCGTCTGTGAAACTCATGATCACTCCAATAATCACAGAAGATATTCACAGCAACTAATGAGGTTTTACTTTATTTCCAGTATTTAAAAAGACTGCACAAAAATCAGATGAGCATTTACTTTTTTGTTTTTTATTTATTCATTTATTTGTTTCCAGGCCTATGGTCAGGGCTTCAACAACAAGAGGAAATCATTCAGTAATATGTGTAATAATCCCATAAATAAAGGCTGTTTAAAACTGAGGACTTCCTGGACATTTCAGTCATTAGGAAATCATTAAAGACATCATTAAAGACACAACAGTCCGGAACACAGAATGACAAGAGATCTGACATAACTCACAAACCGCTTAGAAATATATAGATCAACAGACAGACACTCAGACAGGTTTTACAGGAATAGGTCCTTATTTATTAATGAGTGACACTGACATTGTCCTCCAGCACACACAAGTACTAATGTTTGATTAATAGGGAAAACATTCAAATGATCAAATCTCTGATTTGATCTCAGTTTAATCATCAACGTCCTCCTGAGCATCACCACAAGAGGTAGTTAAAATAATAATGTACCGAATAAAAGTATAGTGAAAGTTTAAAGACCCTAGGAGGGATGAGCCAGTTGAGTTTATTGTTTGTTTTCCTGTATTCCACCTCTATGGCACCCCCTGGTTAAAGTTTAAGTTTAAGTTTATTTGAATAGCACATTATCATACACAAATGGTCATTCAATCGTCTTTTGAGAAATAGAAAATAAAACAAGAATATATAATACATAAAATAGATCAAATAAATAAAATAAAACAGAATAAAGTAGAATAGGATAAAAAAAGTAAAACAATAAATTAAAGAAAATTGAAAGTGCAATAAAACTGCAAATATTTTAAAGGGGGAGGAGAAAAGTCCTGGCTACAGTTGGTGCAGATATGATACTGATTGGCAGTTTGTTCCAGCAGCGAGCTGCATAGTGACTAAACGCCATTTCACCATGTTTAACTTTGGATCTTCTCACCACTAGCTGTCCAGCTCCTGCAGATACAAGAAACCTACCAGGAATATACACTTCAAGCATGTCAGAGAACCCAAACCATTCAGCGACGTGCACACAATGAGAACTGCTTTGAAGTCAATTCTGTACTGAACTGGAAGCCAGTGCAAGGATATGATAATGGGAGCAATGTGTTCTAGGACATTAATGAGTCCATAATTTTTTAAGTCGACCAATCTGTCAGCAAAGTTGATGTCAAGTCGACTTGTCGTTTGATGACGTCGTTTGAGGAAACAGGCGTCCAACATTGAGCAACATTTATTAAAAGTTCTCTGTAACATTAACAGTCAACATGAAAATTAAACAAAACAAAACAAAAAAATTACATGTACAGCTGACAGTGGGAACAGTATAAGCCACGCCAGGATGACTGTTATGCCGTAAAAGGCATACCTGCCGTAGGTTGCATCACCCTCTCTGGAGCGTGCATCACAGAAACAGCGAGTGAAAACGTTCTGTTTATGTAACCTTATAAAATATAGGTAACATACAACTGTCACACACACCAGTTCACGTGTAGTCAATCGGCACCGGAAATGACTCACGCACAGTATATAAACAGGAAGTAAGTGGTTACTCCTCACATAGTCACTGAAGTCATAGAACTTCATGCTCGAGTGTCAATACCTCAACTCTCTTCAAATCTCCGGTACCGTGAATACTCCGACTCTCCGAGTCTGTTTATATACTGTCTGTCTGTGTGTTCAGAACGCGAGCCAACTTGGTGTGGTCTCACGTCCGAGCTCTTCCACCACGCAACACTGTGGGCTCCGTTCACCCTTATTCTGCCTATTACCGTGACAGAATGACTGTGTCCTGGACCTCAGACAAGAAGAGTAAGCTGTGTGAATTGGTCACACGTCAGATGGCTGAAATGGGGCAGCTGAAGCATGAGCTGGTTAATCTCCGTGCTGAGACCACCGCTCTACGCACGGAGGTTGCCGCTCTGCGACAGACCCTGGATCAGCTGTCTGCGTGTCCAGCCACGGCCCAATCACCAGCCGCTTCTCCACCCCCCACGGCTTCGCCTCCTCTTCCCAAGATTGCTCTTCCTGAAGAATGGAATGGTAAGGATGGGAAGTGCGAGGTATTCCTAACTGCTCTCAATCTGTTATTTGAGTTTCAGGCGGAGTGTTATTCTACAGATCGGAGCCGGATCGCCCTCGTCAACTCCCTCCTTACCGGGCACGCAGCTGAGTGGGCTTCAGCCATTATCCGGACTGATCATGATGCGGCCCATTCCTACAAGGAATTTACAACTCAGTTAAAGGCCGCGTTCCAGCATCCTGAGAGCGAAGTGGTGGTCGACTGCCGTCTCTACCATCTTCGCCAAGGAGACCGTCCGGTGAGTCAGTACACAGCCGACTTCCAAACCCTTGCCGTCCAGACCACCTGGAGCGACGCCGCACTCTGTACAGCTTATTATGAGGGTCTCAACAGTCGGCTGAAGCAAGAACTGGCAGCACGGGAGCTTCCAGTTACCTTCGAGGGGATGGTACAGATGTGTATCCGGGTGGACCTTCGTCTGGCCAATGCCCCACGGACCGGACAACGTCCTTGCCCCTCGGAGCCTGCCTTCATCGTCCTGGCTGCCCCGACTCACCGGGGAACCCATGCAACTAGGGCGCACTTCCCTGACGACTGTGGAGAAGGAGAGGCGCTTCAAAGAACATCTTTGCGCTTACTGCGGGGCTGCAGACCACCATCGCGCCATCTGTCCTCTCCGACCGGGAAACGGGCAGGTCAAGTAATTGGAGGGAGGACTTTATTTGGCCTTCAGACGACTCAATCCTTCCCGTTAACCGCTAACCGGCTAGTCGTTCAGGTGAGTCTTCAACTGGGACACCAACAGATGAGAACCTCTGCTCTTGTTGATTCAGGGGCGGCGGGGAACTTCATGCTTTTGCCTCCCAGTTGGGTCTCAACTCAAAGTGTTATCCCAGCCAGTCACTATAACAGCCATTGACAGTCGACCCCTAGCCAGTAGTCCCATCACTCAACGCACTCCACCACTTCAGATGTCCATTGCCACCCACGTGGAGTCCATCTCATTTCTACTCACTCATCTCACCTCGCCTCCTATCATCCTTGGGCTTCCCTGGCTTATGCAACACGACCCTCTCATCTCCTGGTCACGTCATAAAATTATTCAATGGGGTCCGACCTGCAGTTCCGTCTGCATACCGGCGCCGGCTGGGACGTGTTCGGGGGAGTCTGAGGCCCTCGACGTTGACGTGGAGACCATTCCCGTCCCGTACCGAGACCTAGCAGGAGTATTCAGCAAGAAGGAGGCCGTGAAGCTTCCCCCTCGTTGACCCTGCGACCTGGCTATCGACCTCCTGCTGGGCTCGGTACCGCCCCGCGGTTACTTATACTCGATCTCCAAAGACGAACAGCGGAACATCACGGAGGGATTAAAAAATGGCACCATCCGTCCTTCCACATCGCCTGCGGCCGCGGGGTTCTTTATCGTCAAGAAAAAAGACGGGGGTCTCGGTCCATGCGTCAACTATCGGGGGCTTAACAACATCACCATAAGGAACCGTCATCCACTCCCACTCATCATCACTGCCCTGGACTCTCTCTCTGGTGCTAAGGTGTTTACCA
>JBBJLR010031387.1:0-12600 GCA_037577145.1 Brachypetersius gabonensis
ATTCTCACATAAAACGCATAATCCAGACTAATCCGAGCTCTGACCACGTGTTTAAAAAATACTGCACAGTCCACAGAGCTGCCGCTACTGGCCTGACGTCGGTGTGTAAAATAAATGGCCAGTTTTGCCCCATTAAAAAGTTCAGCAACCGACTCTGCTTTTTCTTTTGTTTCCCATACCTAACACCAAAAATAAAAACCTGATTTGTAAAAACTGCACCCAGACCAGTCCACAGCACTTTCAAGAAGGAAAATAAAGTGCTGAGACGAACACAGTTCAGGAAACAATGAGAAATCGTCTCTCTCTGTGCACAGAAGGGACAACCATCAGACACTCTGGGGTTTAAAATGGAAATAAAAGCATTCACAGCCACAATTCCATGTAAAATACGCAAACTAAGATCACCCACATGTTTAGTCAACGGTGGTTTGTACAGTTGGAGAGAAAGAGAGAGAGAGAGAGAGAGAGGTTTAAAGTCCCGAGGCCATGCACGGGGAGCCAAAAGAACTAAAACGAGTTAAAAAAAAACCATACTGCCACGAAAAAAGCAAAAAAGCGGAGAATATTTGCAGGTTCCGCGTTGTTTTGAATATTTCCGCGTAAAACGATCAGTTTCGTTCTAAAAAAACCCGCGTGTGACTGGATCCGCGAATCCCGATCCGGGGGGTTTACTGTAAACCAACATAAATTTCCCACCTGTGGGACTAAAAAGGTTTATCTTATCTTTATGATCTGAGGCTGACTGGCCAGCAATATGGCAGCTGAGCATGAGCGGATCCGATGGGGCCTTACCCATCGAGATGTGCTACTGTGCCCTTCTGCACAAGTGCAGCTCCAGTCATGGGATTCAGCGCCACGCCCATAGATCTGTGCTACCCTGCGGCACTGGCAGCTGTAGAAGCAGTGTTGCTAACTTAGCAACTTTGTTGCCATTTCTTACGACTTTCCAGGACCCTTAACGAAAACGCCTAGCGACAAATCTAGCGACATTTTTGACAAATCTTACCTATTTTAGCCTGAGCCCCAGCCAGCTCTGCATCCAGTATCTGCATGCAGTATGACAGTCACATCATAAACCTTTCTTGGTTGATCTCGCCCCCCCCCCCCCACAAAACAAGTTGTATTACAAGCAAAAGAATTTGTGATCATTTTAAACAAAGTTAAAAAGAAACCCTTCTCATGCACATAACACACACGAACAGGAATATAATCTCTGTCACCAAATCTCTCCTTTCCTTCCTCTGGAACAAATAAACACACAGACATTGACATCAAACTTTATTTGATCTTTTATTACACAAACATGCAAAAGAAATACATTAAAACAATGACAATCTATATCTGACTTCCAAAAATTCCCAAAAGGATGGGGGTTGCTAACAGAATTTAAAGGGTGACTGAAACCCTTTATTGGTAGAGACTATACTATCAGTGATGGTCACTTACGCTGACTAAAGAAATGCTGGTTTCTACTGAGTTTGATCGTGGTAAAGAAAAAACATCCACTAAGCTGGAAGGACAAGCTTGACATCATCTCCTCCCAATACAGTGCTTTACCTACAGGTGACGGCCAAAACTGATGAAGGAAATACCTTAACAGCCCCATTAAAGAACGCTCTATAGATGGGACGCCTTTCTATTCCTTTTCCCATCCCTTCTGTTGTCCTCTGGGATGTCCCTTTGGAGTCCCAGTCCAAAGTGCCTGGTGTCCATGTTCCTGCCTGGCTCTACAAGGCCTAGCAGACAAGGGGCAGGTAAACTTGCTGAATGTGATTAATCTCCAAACGACACACAGGGCAGCACTGAAAAGAGACAGCATCATGAACATTAGAGCTTTTATGATATCAGTGCATTGATAAAAAAATGAAAATGCAGAATTTAAGCATAAACAATGATAAGCAATGCAGAAGAAGACGATACACAAGGAGCAAACTATCGTCAATAACTTTTTTATACTTAACACCACAGTAACATTCAGGCAAACCTCAGGCACTTTTCTGAGATTCACCTAATTACATGGAAAAACTAGAAGTGATCCAAGTCCTTAACTGAGTTTATTTGGTGTCTGAAGATAAAGTTAGAGTTAGGTATCGCTTTTTGCTCTGGGATATGAGCCATTTTACAAGCAACCATGATACACTAACCCTCCACCTTATGCAAGTCGCCTTGTGTGTCAGTTTGTCTTCATGCACAGTCATTACTGCAATGGCATCAGGTTTGATAACACTTGAAAAAATGAGCCTTTTATTATAGAAAAGCAAATGTATATGCAGTAAATACTGTGTGAAGACATGAAACAAATGTTTGGCTAGCATGTACACCCTTAAAAATAGTCATCAAGGTTCTCTTTTTTTCTTTACCTATAAGCTTTTGTTGAAATGTTTGTTTTCCTGTAGAAGCCATCAGTGGGTGGTTGTTCAGATAACCCTGTTTGTGAATGAGATTAAACCTTAAACAGGTTCTCAAGCACAATCGCTTGTTAACTCTCATTTGTTGAGTTGTGAACTCTGCTCTGAGACTGAAGCACTGATGTTTATGTATAAAAGTGAACAAAAAAAGAATGTGAAATGCTGAATTTTTACATACTTTTATCAATTTTTATAGACAACATGTCATACAGTAATAGAAAACACATACTGACGGGAAAATAACGATTTGATCTCCTGCTGAATTTGTAAGAATAAACAAGTTCCATAAAAGTTATTCATTGATCTGCAGGTCATTGAGTGAAATACATCTCCTACAACCCAGCCAGACCTCTGGCTCCCACAGACTGGCTGTGTGTCCATGTTCCACACAGATTACAATCAATCTATCAGTCACAGAAACTCCTGATCTGAACTCCTTATGTGTATAAAGCACAGCTGTCCACAGAATTAGCTTCTTCCATTCCAACCTCTCCACCACCATGGGCAAGACCACAGAGCTACTAAAGGACGTCAGGGACAGGACTGTAGACCCGCATGAGGCTGGAATGGGTTACAAGACCATCAGCAAGAGGCTGTTGGTGCAATTATTGGGAAACGAAGAAATATAAAATGACAATCAATTGCCCTCAGTCTGGAGCTCCATGCAGCATCTTGCCTCATGGGTTGAGGATGATCATGAAAAAGTTGAGGGATAGCCCAGAACTCCACAGGAGGAGCTTGTAGAAAGTAGAAAGTGCTGTGGTCAGGTGAGACTAAAATTGAGCAATTTGGAATCGACACTCCGTGTTAGGAGGAAGAGAAATGCTGTGTTTGACCTGAAGAACACCATCGCCAGAGTCAAGCATGGAGGTGGAAACATTAGGATTGGGGATGTACCATTAAATCTTTGATGAGAACCTCTTTCTCTCAGCCAGAACACTGAAGATGGGTTGTGGGTCTTCCAGCAGGACAATGACACAAAACATACTGCCAAGGTAGCAAAGGAGAAGCGTAAAGGTTTTACAGTTTCTGTAAAGAGGAGTGGGCCAAAATCCCTCCCTGCAAACCTGCAGACCGACTACAGTCTTACTGCTGGGTTTCTCAACCCTTTTTTCTCGATTTTTGGTTGATATTCTGTCTCTCTCCTTGACAATGAAACTACCTCATACCTCAGAAAGTCAGCAAACGTACAGTTTCAGCAGGGGATCAAATCATTATTTCCCGCACTGTAACCAAGTCTGTTTGAGGTTCCCCAACAATCTGAGTGTGTTTGTTTGATTGCAGCGATATTATTTTAGCTTAGGTATTACCTCAGATTACTTGTTAGCTACATTGTAGCCCTAGTGCAAAATTAAAGAAGGGTACATAAAGAAATGCGGCCAAAGCAAGTACCTGGATCAAGTTTGTGTAATTTTTCACAGTTGCACAATTAGTGCATTACAGCTTATTCTACATTACAACCTATTCTTATGTGCAATTCCAGATCCTCCAAAATGACCAGCTATTCTGCTACAGTAGGTCGTTGACCTTTACTTGTCAATATTCTGCTTCTCACGGGACGGTAATAGCTGGTCCCTCACGTTGCAGCTTGCGCAGATATCCATCAGTTATGCAAACATTATAGTATGTGCTCCCTAAATGATTAACTGTATCAGTCACTGTAGCACTGATGGCCATCTTCCAGGCCAGTTTACTGTTGAGCTGATATTTAACGCTCAGGTTTGAATTGGTTCTGTCCGTCAAATATCACATACATTTAAGGGCTGCAAAATGTAAAAAGAATACTACACATTACATTGGTAGGTATTAGACTGTAAAGAGCCTTGCAATTAAAAATGCATGATTTCATTTAGCCTATGATATGCATCATCAGCTATAATCAGCAAACCAGCAGGTTGTTCATGCTTCTGCTGTGGCTGATGGCAAAAGCAAAGTTAAACTGCACTTTGATGATTGCACTGCACATTTTTAGCTATAGATATTGTAAATGAACCTGTGAACCTGTTACACAGATAATAATAATAATAATAATAATAATAATAATAATAATAATAATAATAATAATAATGAAGTGTGAAATATCATAATACATCAGTGGTTGAGAATCTCTGCTATATCATAGGTTCATCCCTGTGGCTGAGGGGGACAGAACCTACCCCTGTGATCATAGGGCAGACCCTGTGACCCTGGACAGGTTTCCAGCTCATCACAGGGCAGGAAACCCATGTCTCATTCTAATGGTCCACTGAATTTGGTTAATTATGGCTACATTTACCTGAAGTTGGGAGGCGCAGTTGCTACAGCAGATTACATGTCCACAGGGGCAGAAGGCAGTGTCAATCTCAGCCTCACAGCATAAGGCACATGTCAGAGCCTCCTGCAGCCTCTGGAGTTTCTCCTTGCAGGCCTCATACAGGGCCTCCTCCTTGTCCTCCACCAGTGTCTGTCTGGGTGGAGACACGCGGGGGCACTGGGCGTCCCTCTTTAGTACTGTGCTGTAAAGCGTTCGTCTGGCTTGGTCATACACCTCCTTAGAAGTGCGCTGGATGTCAAAAATGTACTTCTTGCCTAGGCTGATGCTTTCATTGAGGAAGAGCGAGGCCAGGTGACCCATGAAGTCGAGGCTGTACTGTCTCATCACAGCACTTGTCACTGTGTCGCATCTGAAAGGGTTAAATGAAAGCAAATAAAGGATGTAGTGGGAGACCAGCGGATCCAGACACAGCACAAAATGTGTTTGACGCGACCCCACTGAGAATTTAAAGTTCAATGTACAGAAGACGAGTTTATGCAAACTGCACATAACCCCACCCACTAAGTTCTCGCTTATAAGGCTCCGCATGCTCAAGAAAGAGCAAGAAAGAGATGAAGAGATCTCCCAGTGAATGGCCCTAAAGTTCACTGGGTGTAATTCTACTAAGGATAATAATAATGATTTTGAAAAATGAAAAAGAAGCACTGCTACTTCTGTTTTAGCGACTAAATGAACTTGTCTCCATTTTTCCACATATACTGTGGCTGCATTATGCTATATCTTGTGCAGTTCTCAATTATGTACACCAGAACCCAAGTAATGCTATCGGACTATTCATTATTTCTGTTGATGGGGGGACTGTATTTATCAATGGTTTGGGAGCAAATGTATGTAACGACCGTGGTGTGATCCGGTTGCTGTTTTCCATACACGGTGTGAACAAAATGAACCATAACAAACAGTGGTGTTAACATATCATCATAAAAGACACCTAAACTCTATTGAAACAAATGCGGATACTTGAGTAAACTTGAGAATATTAACTGCACACCATTTACTTTTTGTGCAATTGTTCCCTCAAATGCGATTTTGGAATTTAGCATTTTTTTCCACAAACACAGCCTATAAACAACTGAATAAAGGGGTAGATCTTTTTTCAAAAGTAAATTTGAACCATACTACACAAATTGGCACTATTATATCTAAAAATTCTACCATAACAATAATTTTTCTATCTGTGATGGAATGTCTGATTGCATGCCTGCCCTAAAACAGACATTTAAAGGCCGTAGAAGACATTAACATATATTTGACCATATATATTTCATATTTTAAAAAATGGTTCTTTTGAAATAAACACCCCATAGAAAATTGAGAGCTTTTTTTCAAAACTCACTTTAGTTATAATAGTGCTTTACAAAATATGTTCATTATTTTCACAAAATCACTCTCACATAAAAAGATATCACCAGCTTTATTCTTCACAGTTTTGGTCCCTTTCATTTGGACGAATGGCCTATTGTGACGTCCTGCTAGGCCAATTTGCAAAGAATTTGCATAGAACCAACCCTCATCTGTCAAGACCCCACCCACTAGCCTGTTGCTTGTCACCCCTTTCAGTGGACATCTTGGGTCTTTGCAGCTCCCAAATTTAAAAATTATTTTTCTTTGCAGTTGGACTCATTTCAAAGCTAATGTTGAAACAGCAACACAGGAGGAAATACTGGATTGCATATATGTTTTATGAGCTGAATTCAGACGTGCCTGACCACTGCAGTGGCAAAACCTCGCTCCGCCCCGCTGGCCAATACTAGCTCGAAACACAATAAAACAACCTTCGCTATTGGTTAAGGCAAAGAAAGTGGCATGAAAACACACTGATCATGGTGTAAAATGCGTGTTTTGTTCCCAAACGTATAAGTTATGGTCCACTGCGCCCCAACACCAGATTAGTTGTTGTTTTTGTTTGCTAGTTTTAGGACCACGGATGAGCTGAGCGCTATGGCTACAGGCAGAGGCAAGTCACACATGAAGTTTTGTGTTGTTGACTGCAAAGAACAGCACAAATTCTACACTTTCTCCCAGACAAAGAAAACCAAAGAACTGTGTGTCTTTCACTTTATTTTCGATGGCCATGTCCCAGCAACAATCAGTTCCTTCCACCTTAAATAGTTTCACCTTAAGTATCTAAACGGAAAATCCGAATAAGGATCTTCAGCGTCGTGGAGGATCTGTATCTACTGTCCGGGACGAGTCAGACGAGGAAGATGTTCCTTACATTATTTGAAAGTACGAGGAAGTACTTTCAAATAATGACTTTCTATCGCAGTTAAGTATAAACCAACTTGTTTGTTTCGTTTGGTTTCGCATGTGACAGCGTAAGGGGTGGGTGGAGCATGGGATGAGTGGGGCGTGGCCTACAACAGCTTATTTGCGTGAAAGGGACAGAGCTCTGAAACAGCGTGTTTTGAAATCAACCAAAACTGTGAAGATGTTAATGAATCCTGGCTTTTCCTCAGTATGTATGGGCACCACTTCTTTTGCAATATACATCGCGACAGTGTTTGTTATCGCCTTCCACCTGCCCCATTTTTATCATATGGCACTAGAGCATTAACAGAAAAGTCGACTAGTTGACTTCAGAGGAATAAGTCGACACCCCCCCCCAAGTGAAGTTGACTAGATGTGTGTTTTTTTCCTCTCTGTGTGCGAGCTTGTGTACACAATGCAGTCTCTGCCTCTGATTGGCTGACGCTGACACGCGTTCCTTGACTTAACCAATTATTATAGTCCCTCCATAAAAAGGGCAGTACCGTTGGTGCGATGGGAATCTAAACACAAAACCACAACAAGACGAGAGACAGCAGAGGAGACAGACACATCACATGTGTGGAGACACTCTAAACCAGTGCTGGACTGGCCGGTGGGCATACTGGGCATTTGTCAGGTGGGCCAATGGTAAAAATGGGCTAGCCTGGTGGGCTGGTCAAGGATCACAATGCCTGTTCTTTTGTCCCAGTCCAGCCCTGCTCTAGACACACAAACAGCATGGTGACCTGCACAACTGGCTAGTCGGTGTTAAATTACAGTAACAGTACCGGCGCTCTGCATGGCATCTGAAACGGCATTGCTTGGTAATATGGTTAACGCTAGCTGAACCAATTCCATATTACAGATGTAGCAGGACCTTTCTTGGGCACAAACACTGATACAGTGTTTGGGTGCAGCAAGCTAATATACCCGTGTAGAAAGGTGCGTGCCATTAGTTCCGCCTTTGGCACTTGCGCGTAAAATAAGCAATAAAATTGATTTTCATAAAAACACATCGTCCTGAACTGTAAATTCAAATTAATTAATAAAATCGATATATCGCCCACCTCTACCTTGCAGGTAAACCTTACTATATTATATCTGGTTATTTTATTTGCTGTAAGACAATAACTGCCTTCTTTGCAATTAGTTGCAATGGAGCATTGGACATCCTATATGTGTAGTGCAGGGGTCTTCATCATTAGTAAACAAATGACTGCTGACCTGTAGAATGCGTGGATCTCAGTAATGGCCCGGTACAGTCCACTAGCAGCACATGTGGTGATAAATTTAAACAGGAGGACCAGGTTCTCTTCATTGTCTTTCATGATGGTTACATACACATTCTTCCCAGATTGTGTCACCATTTGAATAGCTGGATATATGAATCTGGAAAGAATGAAAATGTTTAAACCAATGGAAAAGAAACGCTGCTACTTCTTTAGCTATGATACAGCATACATATACATGTACAGACACCACATTTGGCTCAGACAAACAGATCAATGGCCAATAATCCAGAATTTGGTATCAATACAGTCTGTCAGTTTAGGACAGCACTGTCTAAATTATACTCAAGAGGTGAGATAAGATTTTACAACATGGGGAACAAAGTGATTAACACTGCTTTGTGTAGATACGGCTGTGAAGTCTGGGAAAGGCAGAGCACTCATTCATGTAATCGTTTTTCTCTTTGGTTTTGCTTTATGCTGATACAGTATTTTTGGGTGACTTGGTGTTTGTTAGCAATGTTTAATTTATGTCATATGGCACCTATGTATGAATACACTGTTCACAGTTGTAGAATATTTGATAAAAAATAGGTAACTGTCTATTCACAGACCTCCTAATTTAATGAACATGCAATATATTTCTGATGTTGCCCTGTTTCTGTCCGTTTTCCCTTTACCTGCTAGTCGGTGTGAAATCCTCTTTGCACATGAGCAGGCCCTCTGGCCCCACTCCAATGGCTACCTTGTGTCCCTCAGTGTCCCGTGCCCAGTGCCACTCAACACCATAGTTCTCCAATGAGGACACCAGCTGCAGGGCCTGGTACTCTATTGAGGCCTGACTCAAACCCTTCAGCTCCTTGTGCCTCACAATAATGCTGCCAAAGCAAAACATGACAATCAAACACTGAATTAAACAAGAGAACGAGTGTGAAGATGTCCTGATTCAAGCTAGGATTAAAATGACCCAAAAAAACGTAAGGATTTTTTTCTTATTATAGAAAGATTGCAGATTATTCCCTTGCAGTTTTCTGCAGCTGTGATCACACCTTTAGATGAACTCAGGTACTCAACAAGGACTATGGGGTTCTATAGTATTTGTCTGAGCAGGGGTGTGCAACTATATACGTTTTGCAACATGGTGTCTGGAAGAAACCACTCTGTGAATAAGACCAGGCCGCTATGCTGGTAGCCTCAAGGGTACCCCTACAGTACCTTTAATTTAGGGAACACAGCTATACCATATTCTGTCACATTTTGAATGTTTAAGTTGTTTTGTCTCCATGTACCTTATCTTAACTCCAGGCCTTTTATTTAGATAAAGAATTAAGATATGAAAACATATGAAGTGTACTCTTGTACCCTTGTTGTGTGTAATTTAGAGAACTAACATAAGAACAGTACTGTTTTTCTGACAGTGTACAGCAGGGGTACAGCCCCAGTGGAATATTTTGCACAAGGTTTGATGTTAAATTGCTTATGTATTAGTAGGTGGCAAACTGAATGATTAAAAATTATTTGTTTAAAAATAGAACCATTCTCTGCTTTTGAGCTTCTACCTCCAAGTGATCTCAGCTTACCTCTTCATGGTGGTGGGACTGGATTCTTGGACACAGGTCTGGGTGCAGAAATATTCGGCTGCGTTCTGCCTGTAATCCCCAAACTCTGCTTGGGCCAACAGGGCACATAATTCAGTGGCTTGATCCGAAGTTAAGCGTAGACTCCCTCGGACCAGTTCCTCCTTCACGTGCATCAGGAACAAATGCCTAAAAAAATACATCACAAACATTAAACATTTGATGATGCAAGACTGCCACCATTAAAAATCCAGTCTCTTTAATGCATCACGTTAATAAAGGACTGTGTGCAATTCAAGTAGAACTTACAGTAAGGGTTTGGGTGCCTATTGACACCGAGTCTATGTTAGCTACACTAGCCTAATAAAGAGTTCTAAAGTAAATAAGCAAAATTTGGACTCCAAACAAGTCTAGGGGGTAAGTGGAAAATTGCATGAATTCGATTTCCCCCCAAACTGTTCTTGTAATGTCACCAGTGACATGAAACAGTGAGGATTTATTTTAGGTTAACTTTCCCTGTTTGACCAGTGCAATGATTCTGATGTATAACACCTTTAATTATAAAGCACTTGATCAAACTGAAGCATGACAAACAGATCCATGTCTCAGTCTCTAGGGCTGTAATTACATTATTATTCATTTCCATGTACCATGTACTAATATATATTAGTGGTGGGCGTAGATACATTTTTTTAATCTAGTTTAATCTCACTGTAATTTTTTAATTAAAGATTAAAGCCCCCCCAAAATAATCCCAAAACACCCTAAATATATAGTCATTATTCTACGATTTTTAAATTATATTTCCAAACATTTCATACAAGATATCACTGAGTGCAGTTACGCACTTTACAAATAGAAACAAGACTATGAATTGAAATGAAAAATAATAAGTCTATCATTATTGAATCAAAATGATGTCCTGGCTGTTGAAGCTGCTGTAGGTAGCAGGTAAAAGTTTCACAGTAGATACACATCCGCGCTAAAATATCAAGGTGAAAGTTATCATAGCTTGCATAGTATAGACCCAGCTCCCAACCCAACTTTGTGAATAGATTAACAGCTATATTTTTTTTTATCGCCCGATAAGAGTCTCACATTAACGCAGCACATTAACGCCAATAACGGCCCACCACTTGTATATATATACAGTATATATGTGCATATAAATACACTGTATATTCACCATTCACTTTATTCCAAACCAGTTGACCGCACAATATGTTCAGTGAAACACAAACTCACCTTGTTTGTTCCTGTAGTATGAGGTGGGGCTCTACAAAGAACTTCACTCGCAGCTTCAGTCTGCAAGGTGACATGCACGACACCTGTTGAGTAATTTGGTTTCTTAAATTCAGCCATAGATTCTCTCCCTTACTCCCAGTGAACTGAAGTCCAAAATAGTCCACCTCGATGATGCCCAGTCTCTGACACACCTGGAAAACAGCACTGAACACCATAAGTCACAACAAAATAAACATATTTGAGTTTTAATTAATTATTATCATATTAGTAAATGATCAAAAATAGACTGCATATACACAATATAGAGTCTTGATGGATATCTACACATGATTTGATTCATATATAATAAACATCTGGACTTACAAAGATTTTTAAAAATAAAATAATAATATAATAATAATTATAGTAGATATAGTGATCAAATTTGTGTACATACCATAATTTTCATTTGCACATATAATAACAATTTGATTAATGATCAACATTGCCATTTTAAAGAGTTTTGACTTTTCTGTCTTTTATATTTTTGTCAGAGCTGTTAGAGTAAATAGGAAACTTACAGAAGCTTCGATTTCATTTAAACTGTGTTTTAGTTCGCAACTTCAATTAGTAACACATTTTGGAGAACAATGCAACAATGACGATAAATACATACATAAACACAGTACATGTATACAATATAGACACACATCCAGATATACATGCATTTAAACTTCCTGACAAATTGCTGTACGCAGTTCTGCACGAAAACGTCCTCACGATTCCAGGTGTTGTGCCAAAAGGTGATCAGCTGCCAGAAACGGATTGCCGTCCGCGGTTGTTCTCAGCTGTAATGTTCCTTTCAAGGTATTTCAGTCACAAGTTATAAGCCGTAGTCACTTTTTGGCAGCTATAAAACGGCATATTATCATTTTAATGTTCCTTTTAAAGTATTTCAGCAGTTATAAGGGACTGTTTGCAGTATAATGTGTCACATATAACCCTCCTGAATGAAATCTAGCAAATTTGAAGTAGAAACAGAAATTAAGCCACAAGTTATACGCCGCAATCCCATTTCTGGCAGATGATCACTTTTTGGCACAACACCAGCACGAACTAAGGACGAGTTGAACCGCTTCGTGCTGCAGACAGATGGTGCAGACAGATGGTGCAGTAAGATGGTGCAGACAGATGGTGCAGTAAGATGGTGCAGTAAGATGGTGCAGTAAGAGCAGCTGTGAACAAAATATGTCCCGCTTATTTACCTTGTTGAGACAATCCTCTCCATTCGCCTTGGGGTCGACCTCCACCTCCATAACCACACGATCCGGACGAGTTACGAGACAAAACATCTTTACACAGTCCCGCTTGCTACGGTTTAACTAATTGTAAACGCAAGCTGAGGATCTAGTCCCGAGCGTTTATAAAGCCTAAAGCCCGTCTGTTAAATCCCGCCTCTGTTGTTCGGAGTGACCAATCAGGTTTGAACATTTGGGGCGTGGACAAACTTCACACCCTTTGCTTGCCTTTTGCATTTTGACAGTCAATGCCTTTCAATTTTCTCCTTTCCTATATATATATATATATATATATATATA
>JBBJLR010031397.1:0-12600 GCA_037577145.1 Brachypetersius gabonensis
CACACACACACACACACACTCACACACAACCACTAACACAGGCACTCACACGTTCAGGTATAGGCACACACACTTTCACACACACACACACACACACACACTCACACACAAACACTAACACAGGCACTCACACATTCAGGTTCAGCAGAGACACCCAGGTTTCTGTGTGCTATTACATCACTCACAGTACGAGTGTATGATGTTTGTGCTGCCGTTGCTTTGTATTCTGTTCTGTGTTTGTGTGGCTGGTTCTGGTTTTCCGAAGCCCCCCAGTCAACGCTCCCCGTCAACTCTTTCGTCAGATGATTTTTTTTGCTTTAATCCATGCTTTCTCCTTTCTTATCACAAGGGTGAATTTACAACAGTAAAATATGTACCAGCCCAGTCACATGATTCTTCACTGCTGTGTTACATTCTTTAATTTACCTTTTGTTAAGATATACTGGTTTCCTCTGAAATGATCATCCACTTTGCAAAATGTCAGTGTCTTTATGCAATCTTCCGCTTATGTGCAGTAGTATTTCATATGCTTCCCTGTACTTCCCTGTGAGTCTGTGAGTCTCTCCACTGTAGCTATATTTGTTTGAAGTGATGGTGTACTTGGTTACAGACTGTTGGGTTTCTACCAATACAAAAAAGCCCAACCCAGCCCGCCAAACGAACACATTTTGTTCTCCTTAACACTTAAAATGAAAACATGTTTAATACAATCCTTTGCCATTAGGCAGAACTGAACCTACAGACACTACTGACACCTTGAAATCCATTAAATCCAGATTTATTTTCCCTCTCGTTCTGTCTCTCTTTCTCTCAATATTCATTTTCAGTGACCAATTTTTGGCTTTCTGGTCTAAATTTGTGTTAAAAGAGAAAAAAGTGGGGTTTTAACCGAGAATGCATAGTCACCAGACAAACCAACCAACCACAGGGGGTATAGAATCACCTCCTATCTAAAACCGCATATAAAATGGCTCAAAATGGAGCAAACCACTCACATACCCGCAAAATGAAAACTTTTTTACAGAGAGAAAGGCACACAAACACTGATGTAATGGCCTGAAGAAAGGTAAATGTGTGTTTGGGTGAGTTTAGGTATCTAAAATGTAGTATTTGCTTTTTTCCTGCTCATTTTAACCCAGGATGGCATGCTTTTAATACACAGCACAGAGCAGGCATTCAGTTCTCCGTTAATTAAATCAGATTAAGCAGTTCCCTCCAAGATCAATAGTTTTCTGATTCTGAAATCATTGTGTAGATGAGTATTTTTAGGTGCAAAGCTATTTTCAACAGGCCAGGAACATATACCTGACTTTAAAGACAGTATTGTTATTCTAAGTTAGTCAGAGTGCTCTTCTGCTTTGGGGAAAAGGATAGAAACTGGGGGTTCCACACCCTTCATAGTGTGAATGTTGACATGTCACTGATAGATAAATGAGTTAAAGGCATTAGTATTTAGCTTGTTTAGGACCAGCATGCCTCTCTTAATGCATACCAGCGATGGTTTCATTTGTGCAATCTTGTGGCTGGTTTTAGTTTCACACTTCTGTATGTCTGGGTTTTATCATCTGACTGGTGTTTGGGCTCTAACCCTTGTGTTGTGAACATTCTAGACCTGTCTATTAAATTGCCATTCTGATCCATCAAAGGCACCTGCTGTTTAAAGCTCTGGTGGGGATTGTTGTTCCTGTTGCAGTGGACTAGAGACGACTGTTCACTCAACAACAAACAACAAAAATGACCTCTACTGACTCTCAACTGTACCAACTCTGTTAGGCGTAGATAGTCAATCTGTCCAACAGGAGTTAAGCCTTCTATTCCTTCTTTCCCCAATAGAGACTCTCTTTCTCTCTCTCCAGGCTGAGCAGAGGAGGATGGGACGTTTACTGTTTAAATGTCTGCTGTTTCATTTTAATTAAGCCTTTTTTATTACTGACCTGAGTTTCAAAGTCTGTTTATGAGTCTGCTGGGAGGTTTTCCTCCATGTTTGTTTCGTTGCATTTGTGTTTCTGCTCTTTTTTAATGCTTAGAACAACACAGTACAGTACAGCATATTACATAATCACATAAAGGAAATACACGGACAGCAGACGTTTATAAAACAAGACAAAAAAGCATACAACATACAACGAATGCAAGTAATCAGTCATACAAAGAGGAATGCTCTTTTTTCCTTTCCGACATCACAGACTGTCTTTCTCCACACATTTTAAAGGGGACCCGACCATTCTCTCTCTTCCCATATATTACAGAGCTGACTCGACTAGAACACTCTATTTTCTTAAACAATCAGTACTCCGCTGCTGATCAGTTGATTGATCTGACACAATCACCATAATGAAGTTAAACAAGAAAAGTAGTAATAAAATTAAAACTTATGAAGAACAATAGTTCAGGAAGGTCAGAAAAAAAATCTGATTTTGTAAAACATTATGTCCACCAGGGGGCATAGTTATACATAGAAACGTGTTCTCTAACTACCCTACATGAACCCCGCCCCCCCACTCAAAACACAAAAGATCAAAACTATTAACTCTCTGGGCATTGAAACAGTACTTAAGTAAGTTCCAATTCCCTTTTCTTGACAGGCAAGTCATTATTATTATTTCTCTTCCTGAGAGCACTGATCACTTAGATTTGCTTACACACTGAAATGGAGAGAGAGAGGGGGAGAGACAGACAGACACCTGCAGACAAGAGTAGAATGGCGTGGTCTCCATGACAATAGCTGGTTTCCAGTGTCAATGTGTAACCTTAGGATACATCTAACACAACAGTGATTGTGCGTGTTTGTATGCATGTTCAGTAAAGGTGAGAGATTGGAAAAAGGGGACAATCATACAATCCAGGCAAAAGAGACAGGCAACAGCAGACACTAAAAATAATTCATCAATAAGATAAAAAAAAGAGAAACAGGCAGTAATGCTACACCGGGGAGAATCATTTGACTTTTTCAAAATTAATATCATAAAATGTCATCATAGTTTAGCTTCCGATGTTCTTGTTTGTTTGTTTAATATAAAAGCATGAACAAGTATCTAGTCAGGAATTCCGGAAGTTCATTTATGTCTGCCGGTCAGAGTTAATTATTAAAATGTGTGTGTGTGTGTGTGTGTGTGTGTGTGTGTGTGTGTGTGTGTGTGTGTGTGTGTGTGAGTGTGTGCGTATGTGTGTGTGTGTGTGTGTGTGTGTGTGTGTGTAAGTGTGTGTGTTTATCCTACTAAAGAGGAGGGGCACTGGGGTGTGAGTGTTTATTCGGTACACTGCAGACTTGTTTGACTGGCTCACCTCTAAATCAGTCAGACAACAGACCAGTTCTCACCAAGGGCTTAACCCCTCTGTTACTAACAACAAAGCTTGTTTCCACGGCATCAGCTGGGCCTATATATACCGATATCATTATCAAAGACAACTAAACACACAAGATCTGTCTTCGAACGTCTGCGTGTGGCCAGAAAAAAGGAACGAAAATGGTAAGATACCAATTGCTTAACCGTTTAACCACATTTAGATTTTTGAGAGTCAGCAAGAATTTTGTTTGTCAAAGTGAAAATGGTGAAGTTTCATAAGGAACTCGGGAAGCGGCTTTGTATGTGCTGTTTAGCAGATAACAAATAACAAAGTAAAACAAGGTGATAATATGGAAAAAGATCGGCTGTAAATGTTTTTAGAAAAGATACACTATACATTCAAAAATATCCAGACAGCACTTATAATGAATGACTGTATCAAGCTGCACTTATTGCCGTGGATCACCATGGATTTGGATTCTCTGGAATAAAGGAACACCACTGAATCCCTTTAGAATAAGAGGAATGTAATTTGTTATCAAGATCCAATCATCTTAATGTTCTTTTGAATGCAATCAAAACCTCACAGAAATGTTCCACTGGATACGAGATTTATTGTCAATTTCTATTATTTCAGAAAAATGAACAAAAAACAAACAAGAAAAATGTTGAATAAGCAGGTGTCTACTTTTTTATATATATAGTATTGCTTTCACACAGTTTATGCTGTTTTCCAGCTCCATGCAGCAAATATAGATAACTATCTGTGTTTTTGCCAAGTCAGTTTTACACGTGTTCTTGCAAAACTAATTTCTACTAAAGCTGGCTTTTGATTGTGGCATGAGCTCTGACTTTCACCTCTTACTCCTCTGCAGCGTGAATGCATCTCAGTCCATGTTGGCCAGGCAGGAGTGCAGATGGGCAATGCATGCTGGGAGTTGTATTGCCTGGAGCATGGCATCCAGCCTGATGGTCAGATGCCCAGTGACAAAACCATAGGTGGAGGAGATGATTCTTTCAACACTTTCTTCAGTGAGACTGGAGCTGGCAAACACGTTCCCCGAGCTGTTTTTGTAGACCTGGAGCCCACTGTCATTGGTATATTTGTTAAAAGACCTCAAACTTAAATAGCATTATTTAACAATAACAGAGGTTGGTTAATACTGGTATCTTTTCCTAGATGAGGTCCGCACCGGTACCTACCGCCAGCTTTTCCATCCAGAGCAGCTAATCACAGGGAAGGAAGATGCTGCAAACAATTATGCCCGTGGTCACTACACTATTGGCAAGGAGATCATTGACCTGGTGCTGGACAGAACCCGCAAACTGGTGAGTAACAACACATATTACCTTCTGGTACAACACTGAATGGATGGCACCAAATGAAATGTAAGAAGAAGAAGATGAATACATTAATTTCTTTCTTAACCCACTAGGCTGACCAGTGCACTGGACTTCAGGGCTTCCTGATCTTCCATAGTTTTGGTGGAGGCACAGGCTCAGGCTTCACCTCCCTGCTGATGGAGCGCCTGTCTGTTGATTATGGAAAGAAGTCCAAACTGGAGTTTGCCATTTATCCTGCCCCACAGGTGTCCACAGCTGTGGTGGAGCCCTACAACTCCATCCTGACCACTCACACGACCCTCGAGCACTCTGACTGTGCCTTCATGGTAGACAATGAAGCAATCTATGACATTTGCCGTAGAAACCTCGATATTGAGCGTCCCACCTACACCAACCTCAACCGGCTCATTGGTCAGATTGTCTCTTCCATTACAGCTTCCCTGCGCTTTGACGGAGCTCTGAATGTAGATCTGACAGAGTTTCAGACCAACCTTGTGCCCTACCCTCGCATTCACTTCCCTCTGGCTACGTATGCCCCTGTAATATCTGCAGAAAAGGCATACCATGAGCAGCTCTCTGTTGCTGAGATTACCAATGCCTGCTTTGAACCGGCCAATCAGATGGTCAAATGTGATCCTCGCCATGGCAAGTATATGGCCTGCTGCCTCCTCTACCGTGGTGATGTTGTACCCAAAGATGTCAATTCTGCCATCGCGACTATAAAGACCAAGCGAACAATCCAGTTTGTGGACTGGTGTCCCACTGGCTTCAAAGTTGGCATCAACTATCAGCCCCCCACTGTTGTTCCTGGAGGAGACCTGGCCAAGGTGCAAAGGGCAGTTTGCATGCTTAGCAACACCACAGCCATTGCAGAGGCATGGGCCCGTCTGGACCACAAGTTTGATCTGATGTACGCCAAGAGAGCATTCGTGCACTGGTATGTTGGAGAGGGCATGGAGGAGGGAGAATTCTCAGAAGCCAGAGAAGACATGGCTGCCCTAGAAAAGGATTATGAAGAGGTGGGCACAGACAGCATTGGGGGCGAGGGTGAAGAAGAGGGAGAAGAGTATTAACATCACTTCAATCTTATTTTCTGTCATTTCAACAAAGACATCAATGTATTTGCAATAAAGCCATTTACACGAATGTAAAGGTGTGATAATTGTTCTCATAAACTATCTTGCTGGGGTATGCACTGGTAATGAGTTAATAGTTTGACTTCCTCTCTCAGATAAACCACTGGAGGAGATTTAGTGGTGCTATCAGCCACAACCTTAAAACCACAGGTGAAGTTACAGGTGAGGTGGTTAACACCTTGTTACAGTGACGACAAGGTGCAAATGCACAGTCGGTTCTTGGAGGATCGTGTAAGAATTGTAAGACTCTGAGCAACTTCAATAAGGTTATTTGCTAAGAGAATTGTGATGCTAAATGACTGGGTCACAGTATCTCCTAAATAGGTCTTGTGGGGTGTTCCCAGTATGTAGCGGTAAGTATCAATCTCTACTGGACTGTTTGGTTCAATCCCACAGAAGAGCAACTGTAGTACAGATTGTTAAAACCAATTTACCGCTGACTGCGATCAGAATACACCGCTGTACTGGTTGGTCAGAGGGACCATGCTGACCACTGGCCACTGCCGAAACCAACATATGGGAAGAGGGCAAGCCAGCTGAGTAACTATGATGCTGTAGGCCCAGGTTTCTCAATCACTGGGCTGCAGACCACTGATGGGTTTTTACAAGTACAAAGTACAAAATGAAGACAGGCCATTGGTCCGGAACTGGTCCCAAAAACGCTGTGTATTTATTTGTGCATTGGTGTACAAACTCAGAATAGCAGAGGTTGTAACGTTTCGAATGAGCCCTTTTGCCCGAAAACTGCTCCAAGATCAGTCGAGCAACGCTGACAGAGAGGCTGCGCTCAGTCAGAAAAATATGTTTTTTATGATGAAAGTAAGTGAGTTGTTTGCAGTTGTTTTATTGTGTTTTGAGCAAGTTTTGTCAAGTATTCGGTGCGACTGGCTCGGGTTTCTTATTGTTTGAACCTAATGGTCAACCGAGGGGTGGAGACGACAGTGTGAGGGGCGGAGCCGACAGCGTGAGGGGTGGAGCCGACAGTGTGAGGGGTGGAGCCAACCCTGTGAGGGGTGGAGCCAACAGTGTGAGTCGGTTGATCAGAGCCTTTTGTACAGAATGAATGGAAGAGAGGCTGTTGAAGCGGTTATTGATTTATAATTCTGTGGTAAAAATAAGGATCTCCAAAAAAATGGTGTCTCTACTTTCACGAAATCGTACTAGTAGCCATATAGAACATTCATTTTTTATTCTTTTGAGCTCAAATTCTGAACGTAAGTTGACGAGACCTGTGGCAATGGGCTTTCAGTGTCAGAAGGAAATTTTTTCAGTTGGATTCTTTCAACAGGATAATGTGCCCGGCATCTGTGGGATGTGCTGGACAATCTAGTCTCATCCATGGATGCCCCTCCTTGGAGCTTACCATCCATAAAGGATCTGCCAACATCTTTGTG
This sequence comes from Brachypetersius gabonensis, assembly GCA_037577145.1. Classification (NCBI taxonomy): domain Eukaryota; kingdom Metazoa; phylum Chordata; class Actinopteri; order Characiformes; family Alestidae; genus Brachypetersius; species Brachypetersius gabonensis. The sequence goes on from JBBJLR010031397.1 coordinate 7,162, forward strand.
CCAGATACCACAACACACAAAGGTCTTGTGAAATCCTCCTTGGGTCAAAGCAGCACAAAGGAAACCTACACAATGTTGGGCAGATTTTAATGATATAGGTGATCAAAATACTTATTTAAAATGGGTCTGTTACAATGTAAAACATTACAGAAATGTGTCATATTTGATTTTTTAGAGTAATTGTTTGGAGCAACACTTTGTGTTCAAACAAAGATGATCATTTAATCTGTATCTGTCATGAATGTGACAACTGCTCCTTTCACTCCTTTTTTGTTGCCTTACAGAGGTGTTTTCAAATGAAGAACTGGCATTGGCAGTGAAGAATACAGTTGAAAGAATACCATTCTCATTCAGTGAATGCTAATTTAGAGTCAACAGACAAGTATAGGTTTGTCATGCCAGATTTATTTCATAGTCATAAGAAAGGTAAGTCACCCAGCAGACCCCAGAAACAAGTGCACTACAATCGTCCTACACCCCAGCACAGAGATGCTGGTCTAGAATTTGCGCACAAGCATATGACAAAATTGCAGTCTTTTGGAACAGTTTTCTGAATTTTTGTTTGAATAAGACTGAAGGACACAAAAAGAGTTAAAAGAAAATTTAAGATCATCAGCCATGAAACTAAAGAATGCAAAGATACATACAAGATGAAGATACTTACTTGGCCTTACCAATCTCCTGAATCCTATCGGTAATTCACTAGAAATGTTCAATTACTTCTTACCATAGATTTATAATCGCCAACAACATTTTTGAAAGTAGCATCTTCACTTTAGGAAGGCTGAAGTTAAAATTAAAATAAAACATTTCACTTCCAGGAGTTTAAATTGAGTAGTTGAAAGTATCTTTTACGTTTACATACACGATGAAACCGAAAACACACAAGGCACCAAGTGCAGGGCATGTGCCCACAGTGCAGATCAGACCACAGTGTTCTCTGAAAGGTCTGTCCTGTCTCTCTTATTGACGAGAGGCAGTCATTGGCAGTCTGTTGATCATTACTTTGAATTTTTTGGAGCAGAGTCATTCAGGGTAATGAATGTTTAACAGAGGAAGTGATTTGTTTATGTGAAGATGTGAAGATTTGTAGTTAAGCTTAAACACAAACATTAAGCCTTAGTGGTGGGCAATGTGTAAGAATGTATCACAATACATAAAGATATTTTTTATGATGCAAAATATGTATTGTGTCATTCTTGACACAAACAAAATGCTCTAGTTTGCAAACTGCACTTAAAATCAGAGATCCAGTTAAACATGGCTAATCGTGCTGTAATGAAACATGCAGCTGACCACAACAACATTTATCATGACAATAAAATAGTCACCCACCTCCATGCTTATTGTTTGTAAACCTTCCACCATCCCTGATAAATACTGAATCAGATGTAAGGTGAGATCTTCTCTCTGTTTGTGAACAAATGAAGTGTTTAAGAGCACTGAATGGTCAAACTGTGCTTTGTGTTTATTATTAGGATGATTCGTTTTAACCAGAGGAAAGACTGTGGATTCTTTCAACACTTTCTTCTGTGAGCCTGGAGCTGGCCAACACAGTCCCCAAACTGCTTTGCAGACCTGGAGTCCTCTGCCATCAGTAATAACTCTCTTTTTTAAATGGTAAACTGATATTTGAAATAGCATGCTGCTTATTATAAACAGTAACAAAACAATCCAGTTGTGTTCATTTTTGTATAAGATTTTTACAAGATTTTACATGCATTACAGATAGCTTACAGAGTTTACTTTACTGAACGTCTATTTTGAACATTTACGTAATGTTGGATCATTAGACATAATCATAGTTAAATCCAAATTTTGTATATTTCTTCTTTTCAGATGAGGTACCTCCAGCTTTTCCACTCAGAGCAATCAAGCTGCCAACATCTCTGTCTGGGGTCACTACACTTTTGGCAAAGAGATCATTGATCTGGTGCTGGACAAAACCTACAAACTGGTGAGAATCCCAATTACGGATGGGTAGCCGCAATGCTTCTAGCTGGTGTTTACATTTACAGGCACTGAAGCAAACCTAATATAATTTAGAAGCAGTCCTGAGTAAAGTGGATGGTGATTATTTGTAAGGTCCATTATTGGTTAATATTAACTGCAGAAATATTCTAGAGAAAATACTTAACATAAAAGCGTGTAGCAGACTTTCCTGCTCTGTTTATTTAGCTTTCTAAACATCAGCAACATGTGCAACAGCAACAAAAACACTGCATTCAGAACATCTGTAACATTAGGCCTTACATCTACAGTATATAAGCATTTCATGACAGCTAACATAAACCCACATCCCACCCTCACCAACCTCAACAAGCTCATTGGTCAAACTGTCTCCTCCATTACAGCTTTCCTGCACTTTGATTGAGCTCTGACAGTGTAGATCTGACAGTGTTCTGAAAGTGTTCAGGGGGAAGAGCGTTCTCATATATAGCCCCCAAGCTTTGGAACGCTATACCAAACACCATTCAGGACTCAGACACAGCCTCAGTGTTTAAGTCCAGGCTGAAAACAGACTTGTTTAGGCTTTTTGTAGCTCATTTTTTCTTGTTAGACTGACCAGGACTGACCACCGTGGGAAACTGCTCTCGACCGGTCCCAGCTCCACTCGGGCCCTACCCCAAGCTGGGCCGCCGTAGGAAACTGCTCTCGACCGGTCCCAGCTCCACTCGGGCCCTACCCCAAGCTGGGCCGCCGTAGGAAACTGCCCTCGACCGGTCCCAGCTCCACTCGGGCCCTACCCCAAGCTGGGCCACCGTTGCCTATCTGTCTAAAACCTCGTTCACTGAGGCCCTCTCTTGTTATTTATTCTCTATTCTTGTTCCTGTCTCTGGGTCGACCCGAGGAGGACGGGTTCCCCTTTTGAGTCTTGGTTCCTCCCAAGGTTTCATCCTCCTGCTGAGGGAGTTTTTCCTCGCCCCTGTCGCCTCTGGTTTATTCACTAGGGACTCGAACCTGGACTCTGTTTTGAAGCTGTTTTGTGGCAACCTGGTTGTAAAACGTGCTATATAAATAAAAAGTAATTGAATTGAATTAAATTAAATGTGATCCTTGCCATGGCAAGCAAATGGCCTGCTGCCTCCCCTACCGTGGTGACGTTCCGCCATTAATACCATCAAGACCAAGCGAACAATCCAGTTTGCGGACTAATGTCCCACTGGCATTATTCCTTCAAAGGGGTGGTGGTGTCCTAGTGGAAGCTTACCTCTGGACCAGGAGGTCATAGGTTCTCAGAAGCCAGAGAATACATGGCAGCCCTAGAGAAGGATTATGAAGAGGTGGGAACAGACAGCACTGGAGGTGAAAATGAGGAAGGATATGATACTAAGATGGCCAAAATGGTTTACTCCAGTTAAAGGAAAGTTAGCTCAGCTAACAGTACAAAGTAATACTGCAACAAACTTTATGGATAACCTTCTGAGTGCAGGGGCAACAACCTAACCATGAGGCCACCAACCAGAGATGTTCACAAGTCATTTTTACCAAGTCCAAGTCAGGTCTCAAGTCAGCGAGTGACAATGTTTACAAATGGCGACTCTAAATGTGGGATGTTTCAGCTGTAAATGTTGAGTTCTAAATGTTTAGAAGATATGCTAATTGGCCACGCCCCACGATTACAATTGGCTTTTACTCAGCAGGGGGCGGGGCTGTGTGCTGTGATCTGCCCTCACCAACATGGAGGACTTGCCTTAAATGATCTTAAATTTAAATGTTAAATATGAAAAATATATCTCCACTCTAAATGTGAAACCCACAGTTAGATGGGGCTCGGTGACCCCTTTCCAACGACCCCTCGAAAACCGTAACTGAAAACCGATACATTGGACAAAAGTATTGGGACAACAGGGCGAAGCGAATGGCTTTCAGTGGTTATTATGGCAAATGAGGGGTCGTTGGAAAGAGTGCGAGATATAAATAATTCCATGAAATTAACAATGTTTCTGAGTTATGACTGAGTCAAGTCCGAGTCAAGTCTCAAGTCATTGAAGGCAAGTCTAAGTCTTTGTTTGTGCAACTTAAGTGCAACTCGAGTTCCCATCTCTGCCACCAACTGAAGAAATTAATACTTTGAAAAATGTATTTTAAATAAACCTTTCAATTTTGCTCTTGAATTGTATTTTTATTGCGGACATAAGATTTCTATATTTGTGTAAAAAGAGAAAACAGTATCTAAGCTATTTTTCAAGCTATTTAAATGGGCAGCACACATCTATTTTTCAATGTTAATGTTAAGATACATTAGCTTAACCATTTCCTAACCTTACCTTAAGGAAGCCCAGTATTTACAGTTACACTGCTAAACCTTCTTTTGGTTAAATCAGGTGTACTGCTCATGGAATTTAACAAAGAGATGCGGTGTCTGGGCTGGACCTGTATTCTTCTAACTATATTCTTACCAAAATATAATGATGGAAAACAGTCTTGTTTAACTCTTAACTCTTAATTCTTAACTGTCAAAAACAATTTACTGCCGAGACAGCTTGAAACTATTTCAATGTGTGCCTAAGATTTTGCCCTGTAATGTGCAGGAGTGTGTGTGTAAAAATGTGTCCGTTTGTGTCGCTAAAAAAGAGGAAATGTGGTCTTCACAATTTAAAAATGTGACTGAAGCAAGCAGAACTGATGCATGCTCAGAGAAACCATTTCCTCCAACACTTCTGTGAACTGTTTGTGTAATAAACAACAAGGTTTATGTAAACTTCATTTAAATGGATTTTATATCACTCTTCTTGGAAGACGTGGCACAAGATTTGAGAGTTTCTGTGGGAATCTCTGCCCATTCATTCTGCTGAGCCTTTATTAGGTCAGGCACTAATGTTGGATGAGAAGACCTGGTTCGCAATCTCCATTCCCGTTCCTCCCAAAGGTGCTGCATGGGGTTGAGGTCAATGCTCTGTGGGGGCCAGTCAAGTTCCCCACTGGACTCATCCAGTCATGTCTTTATGGAGATTGTTTTGTGCCCCGAGGCACAGTTATGCTGGAATATAAAAGGTTCCTCCCCAAACTGTGTCCACAAAGTTGGAAGCATGCCTAAAATGGCTTGGTGTGCAGAAGCATTAATATTAAGCCCTTCACTGGATATAAGGTGCCTAGCCCAAACCTTGAAAAGCAAGTCTGTCCCAATACTATTGTCCATATAGTGTCTCTGTGCCTGTGACATTTCTGAATAAAAACTTAACAGAGCAGGTTGGTTCACAGCAGTGGTGAGAGGTACTATAAGTTTACTCTTTAATGACTCTAATATCTCACACATCTCACAAAAGGTTCATGCATGCCTTGTTTTTGGATAGTCTGAAAAAAGTGTTTACATGCCGAGTGGTGTAAGGGTGTATACGTCACCCACTATTCTACCATTATAATTATTTTACTGTAATTATTACCCGCATACACTCCTCAAAATCATTTGTTTCGTCCTCCCACGTTTTCCCTCCC
>JBBJLR010031417.1:0-12599 GCA_037577145.1 Brachypetersius gabonensis
GGGGGGGAAGGGTGGCGGTTGGGGATTGGTGTGCATATTGTCCGGTGAGGAAAGGGGGGGTTGAGCGCCTGCAGAGTCTCGGGTTTGAATCCCAGGACTCCCTGGGAAGCAAAAAAGTGGGGGGACAAAACAAATGATTTTGAAGAGTCCTATAATGGTTCCAAGGCCCATGGGTTAAATGCAGAGAAAGAATTTCACATTGTTCACACTGTGTGTTGTGGTATGTATACATGTGACTATAAAGGGGGCACTTTACTTTATAGCCAGCACTGAGAATGTAAAGGCTTGCATGAACATGAAGCATTTCCACAAACTCACAATCCTTCGATTTTAGGGCCAACGCTTAGACAGCTGCACCGCTCAGATGCCCCATTCAGAGTGCGTTTGATTTGAAATGGTCTACTGCTGAGAAATGTACCAACTTGGATTTCTTTACGGTGGTGATGATTGGCATCTCCAACACAAACATAGGCATTTCTTTTGCTATCCAAACCTATCAGCAAACCTACATGTTTTCCGATGTTTTTTATGTTAGATATGTAATATTAACATTGCCAGTCAAACCTAAAGAGGACATTCAAATGGGTCAAGTGTTTAATCAGAGTCTTTAAAATACTATATAGCAGTATATTACAGAGCTAGCTTTATCCACCTCCTTGACACTCAATGTGAATGCCAGAATGAAGATACAAATGTACTGTAATCTGTATTACGTTGACCCTGTAGATAAAGAGGTTGAAAAAAGAGTGGCATATTTACAATAATGGAAGTTTCAGCTCTGAACTTATTTGAGCAAGAAAGTTTGAAGAGGTCACAGTTAAATTTATCTGACCTTTCGGGTTGTTTCCTAATTCCTTCCCTACAGATTACATGTTGGACCTTTCTGAAGAGGAGATGGAACAGTCCATATCAGGTGAAAATGAGAGAAAGAGAGAGAGAGAGAGAGAGAGAGAGCATTGATGTAGGAGCATCCATCCTACATCAATTTCTATATATATACTAACACTATTTTCAATGAGGAGCGAGTCCTTACTAGTGTCGTGAAGATCTCCACACACATTTTGTGTGCTGATGGTGTTTTCAGAGGCACGCTTGGAACTATTGACCAAGATTCTGGTCAGATGTCATAGGCCCACATATAAAGTCAATGTTCTCAGCATGATTCATTCTGTTGACAATGTCTATATATAGAGGCTGCACTGCTATGTGGTTTATTGTAAACACCTTTAAACAAAGGGTTTAGATAAAACACCTGAAATCATACCTAGGAGAGGTGTCCACATACTTTTGTCCATATAGTATTCATAGGAGAGGTAACTGTTCTTAATACATCATCAGTTTAATAGAATTGTAAAGAACTTCATTTTTTAGTTGCTTTATTGCTTAATAACATCATGCGATGTTCACAAAAATGAAAAGGGAGTTTGCCTTTAATGCTTTCTTTAACTCTGTTTTTTGGAATTACTCTATCATTTTCTCTTCAGGTCTTATTTTTGCTCTGGACTCATCCTCTGCTGCCCCACCCCTTTACCTCACAAACTCTGCCCTCACTGCCACCTTCAGAGGTGACTCCAGTCCATGGGATAAATTTGGCAACCATTGTGGTTGTCTTGACCACTGTGCCCCTCTCCCTGAGGTGAGGGCCAATGTGGCCATCCACAGAGGCCAGTACTACTGGGAGGTTGATGTGTGCAACAGCGCTATCTACAGGATTGGTAAGAATGCATACTGGGCACAAACACTATATGGACAAAAGTATCGGGACTTTAACATGATTGGTCCCCCTTTTGCAGCTATTACAGCTTCCAGGTTTTGAAATGTTTCTGTGAGCACTTCATTCATTCATTCACTGTAAGCCAGCAATCCTTATTAGGGTCATGGTTACCCGGAGTCTATCCCAGGGCCATTGGGCCCCAGGCAGAGACTCACTCTGGGTGCGGTGCCACACCATTCGCTCTTACACTCACTCATGGTCAATTTAGACCCCCAGTTCACCTGATGCACATGCATTTGGACAGAGGAAACCCACACCACCACAAGGAGAACATGCAAACTCCCTACACACAAGACCAAGATCCCCAACAACGCTACCTACTGCACCACCATGGGGCCCTCTGTGGGAGTTTGTGCATATTCATTCTATATTTGTGAGGTCAGACACTGAGGCCTGGCTCACAATCTCTGTTCCAGTTCGTCCCAAAGGTGTTGGATGGGGTTAAGGTCAGGGCTCTGTGCGGGGCCAGTCAAGTTCTTTCACACTTAATTCATCCAGCCATGTGTTTATGGACCTCACAGCCATGCTGGAATAGAAAAGGGCCTTCTGCAAACTGTGTCCACAAAGTTAGAAGCATGGCGTTTTCCAAAATGTCTTTGGTATGGTATGCTGAAGCATTAAGGTTGCCCTTCACTGTCAGTAAGGGGCCTAGCCCAAATCCTAAAAAACAGGTCCCAATACTTTTGTCCATTTAGTATAGATAATTTCAGGAGAAGCATCACCAGAAAGATGTGTCCATTGATCTACAGTGTTGAGCTCTCTGATTTAGCGTATAGAACAGACTGATGAGATGCTGTGTGAGTCAAAAACATTATCCTTGTCAAAGTCTGTCCAGAGTAATTACACAGATCTTTTGCTTTAGTGATCTATAATATTCAATAATATTTCTCAGTTGGCTTGACCTCTGATATCAAAATACTTGCCATTCACTTTGTCATAATTCACAATGTTTGAAAGGGTCTATAGGCAAGAGTGTATAATAATGATCTAAAAACATTTACCAAGGCATTATAAGAATGGAGCAGGGAAGATGAAAAGAAACAGAACAAACATCAAGAACTGTAAGGTGTGTGAATGCTTTTAAACATGTTGCTTGATGGAACCCACCTAGGGAATCAGAGGTTCCTGCAAAAGTGTATTACAGTTTTTATTAGGTGCACCACTTCTCTGTACAACAGTGACACCTGGTAGTCACATGGTAGTGTGTTTAGCATTGGTAGGCCTATAGCAGTCTTACTGTGGTTTAACATGTGAGTGTCACTGCTACTATCTAGTGGGCATAAACTGACTTGCCGATGCAGGGTCACAGGATGGTTTACACTGGTCAGAAGTGTCTAGTTTGCTGCCACCCAGTGGTTCAACTTGAAGTAGGCTGCTGCTGTTGAAAATGTACTTTGCAGGAGGCAACACGCCAAGGACTAAGGCCTGCAATCAATGACATCAGTGTTTAGGACAGAGGACAGACAATCTGTATTCAGCAAGGTCACTTTGTGTTATTAAAAGCTTAATATTACATTCATACAACTTAAACCCATAAACCGTTAAAGATGGCCCAAGCTTAAATATTATGTTCACATAAATATATATCAGGTTATCAAGTACTGTAATATAATAAACCAGCTTACTTTCTTTTAGATATGAGAGGTTTCACACACTTCAAGATTCGACATGTTTTTTACTCTTTGATGGAAAAGTCATTCAGAGAGGCTTGATATGAAATTTAATTGTAGGGAAACTCTACAGATTTCAGTGGTGGTGAAATTCCTTCACTGTTCACATTCACCAGTAAGACACCTACTATTTCTCTTCTGAGTATTAATATTGAATGGTGATTATGGTAAAATAGTGGGAAATCTGAGAAAATATATTTTCTTTGGGAATTATTTTGCCTTACAGTGCCTTGCATGTGTTTCTCTCCCATGAACAGTCTAAACTGCATCTCAAAACTGCAATGTCCCCAGACAGCAGCAAAGTATTCACAAGGATGGGATGAAATGGAACACAGCAGTGGGAAGCAGGCAGAATCATTAGACACTTACTAAAGCAGTTCTCTATCTTAATGTTTCTTTATCTTAGGGTTTCCAATAAAATAATGCAGACATTTGGGAATTCTCCAAATTACACCAAGCAAAAACACTACTATAAATGAGTCTGTTGTGTGTTTGTTTAAGAAATCCTACCTTTCCCCCCTCTTTCTCAAAATAACCATATCTGTTTCTTTCATGCAGGTCTAAGCTCATTGGCTGGCACTCAGGCGTGGTGGTTCGAAAAGTGCGTCTCTGGATTCCATGCTGTTTTTGATGGACGGCATGAGCTCCTACCCTCCATCCCCCCGCAGCTGAAGACAGTAGGCGTATTCTTAAATGTGGGTGGGTCTTCCCTCACCTTCCACAACCCTTTAACTCAAGAGCTTCTTGCCGCAGTACCTTCACACTTCACCCCTCCACTTTGCCCTGCGTTTCAGCTGGGCCACGGGAGGCTTAAGCTCCGCCCAGGTCTGCCTCCACCAAGCCATGTCTTTCTGAGCCGCTGCTCAGGCTACCAGGGTCTGGGAGGGGTGGCAGGAGGCCGATGGAGACGGGATGTAGCTTTCGGCTCTGTGAGGACCGTGATTCAGAAGTTCGAGGAGATAGCAGCATCAGACACTGACCCAGGCCTGATGACCAGCTGCAGTTCCAGCTCCACACTGGCCTCCCTGCCTGAGCCCACCACAGGCCTAGAGAGAGCACACCCTGGTGGGCAAGAACAAAAGCCTTCTGAAGTCCCATGTCATTTCATAGGGAGTAACAAGTCAAAATAAGAAATCAGTTTATTCTTGGGCAAAATGTATTTTTTGGAAATTGTTGCTGATATCATGATTGCTTTATGTCACTAGGTTATCATAAACAAAATATGAACATTGCTTGGTTGCATGGTAAGACCAGTCAACCAACCGAAAAAGTCGCATGTCACCCCACTCCTGATTGACCTACATTGGCGACTCATGGCTACCCGAATTAAGTCACTAACTCTTGCCTACAGGGTCAGCACCCAGCTACCTTAATCCTATCATTCAGACATATGTTTCTACTCGCTCCCTCCACTCTTCCACTGAACATTGTCTGGCTCTGCCATTCCGACACACAAGGCAAACCCAGTCTAGACTCTTCTCTTTTTAAAGTGTAAAGTGACTATTCTATTATATGTGAACACACCACTGCACACAGTGTGAACAGCATGACATTCTTCCTCTGCATTTGACCCATTCACCAAGTGAGGCAGGGGCAGCCAGGAACGCAGCAGTGTGTGGGGACGGTGCCTTGCTCAATCAGTCTTGGAATTCGACCCCACGACTTTCTGATTGCAGTGCGAATGCCCTAACCACTAGGCCACCAGCTGCCTCCTCTCTTCTTTGTTGTTCCCTGCTGGTGGAATGAGCTCCTAAAGGTGATCGGAGCAGCAGAATCCCTCTCTGTCTTTTAAAACCTCCTGAAGACTCATCAGTTCAGACAGCATTCTACTCTCCTAAAACACTGTCTATCGTCTTGCACTCCTCCTATATAAAGATTTCAGCACTTAGAACTCTCCTTTGGTTCTCACACTGTCCTGAAACTTGAATGTTTTCTCATACTGTAAGCCAAATGAATGTAATGTACCATTCTGTTTGCCTTTTAGCCACTATGACTTTGCACAGTATTATCAGTGAACTCTCCTGCATGCTGAGCCATTTATTGTCTCTCTGGTTTTCCGGTTTGTTTTTCTTTATCCTGGTGTCAATCCTCTTGTAGTTCGATTGCGTGCTTTTACATACTTTTGCATACGTCTGTCTATTCACATTTCAGTCTTAGAGGCACAGTAACAAATACAGTGGTTACAATTGAATGGGATGCCAAACAAGGAATTAGTGATTGAAAGTGAATAAGTGTAAATACATGAGCCTATAAATGTGTTAAGCTAAATGAAGAATTATTATCACCATAATAACGTTCCATATAGTGCCCCTGATTCCAGTGATTTAGGACCAATTGTGAACGGGGTTCTCTATAATAATGTTCTATTTCCCAGTCTAAGGATCTGTGATTAAGGATCATTTCTGTTCCATGTAAAATTGTTCTGTATGGTGTTCCTGATTTTCCCAAAGTCTATATTCTCTAGGAAAACTCCCAGTTATGTAAACTGGTAACCGTAACGCAGCAACCTCTTCTGAGCACCAGCCAAGAGGCAGGCTCGGCTGAAATAAATGGGTTTTTTGGGGATGGGGGTTGTGGGCTTTTGCAGTGAATGAGAGACCTGCGGTTTTATGGGGCCTTCACCCCACACCGCCCTCTGTTGGGTTATTACTGTTGCAGCTCTCGCAGAATCAAAGGAAGACTTCACTCAAAAAATGCTAATGTGGCTAACAATGAGCATTAGAAGGGACTGATTAGCATGACCATTGAATATACAAAGTCCAAAGAACTTTCCACAGTAGGGGAAAAGGTTTTGAGCTTGTTCTCTGTGGAGACAACGACCAGCTGACCAGCTGACCAGCTGCACTTACATGTTCAGACTAAATTTGGAGATAATAGTGTCATTTTGGGGTGTGAAATATTTTTTGTAGTAGTTTTTGTAGATTCTAATTTTTCCATTGTAAGTAATACTGATTAGGGACCATTTCTGTTCCATTTAACTGTGTTCTGGGTGGCGCTCCAATGCAGGGAACAGTGATTAGGAATGATTTCTGTCCCATGTAACAGTTTCCAATGTAGAGAACAGTAATTAGGGGTCATTTCTATTCCATATAATAACATTTTATTTGGTGTTCCTGGTTTTTCAATGTAGAAAACAGTAATTAGGGACATTTCCATTCCATAATGTTCTAGACGGTGTTTCTGATTGCCACTGTGGGAGCAGTGATTAGGGGCTATATCATTTTCTATATAGTATTCCTAGTTTTCCAGTGTAGAGAATAGTGATCTGGAGCAGAAATGGTCGTCCTGAATGGCGTTCCTGATTTTCCGATGCAAGGAATAGGGATTAGGGACCACTATTCCCTGCATTTCGATATGGTGTTCCTTGTTTCCAGTGTAGAGAAAAATGATCAGTGACCATTTATTTTTAAAATAATAATGTTCTAAATTGGGTTTCTGTTTTTTCAGCGTAGAGAATGGTGAGTAGGGGAAATTTCTGTTACATATAATGGTGTTCTAGTGTCACAGACATGTCTTGTGTGCCAAGCTCTCAGCCATCCCGCTCTCCAGAGTATGGAGCCTGGCACTTCCCTTTCCCCTTGCTCCTACTTTCCTTTTGGTTTGGTTTCTCCCTCTTATGTGATTACCAGCACCTGTTCTGTGTTTCAAGACACATCTTAAACCCACCCTGAATCAGCATCTGTTCTCCATCATGCCAACTGGCTAGCGTGGATCTGTGTTTGTGTGTTTGTATTTGTTCTTCTTAGCCTGTAAATTGAAAAGTATGCTGGCATTCCTTCTCCAGACACCTGACCAGTTAAACCCTAGCGGCTGGATCTTGTGTCTCCAGGACTCTCCCTCCCTGCATCCCAGCTGGCTTCAAAGAGGCTGTTTGTTTGGCCTGGAACTGTTTGTTTGACTGTATTTCAGAGGCAACACTGTTTTCTGGGCCCCCTTTATTTGTGTTTCCCGCCAAATCTGAAATAAAGCAACATAAGTGTCTCCTGTGAGTTCGTCACCCTACACTGCCTACCCAGAATTATGACGTCTAGATGGTGTTCCTGATTTGGAAAATAGGGAAAAGTAATGTTCAGTATTATGTTCCTGGTTTTCCAGTATAGTAGTGATTAGGGACCATTTTTGTTCCATATAAGGTGGAACAAAGATATTCCTGGTGTTCCAATGTAGAAAATAGCCATTAGCCATTTACTATATAATAGTGTTCTAGATGGGGTTCTTGATTTCCAATCCAAGGAACAGTGTTTAAGAACCATTTCAGTTTTATATAATGTGTTGTAGATAATGTTTCTGATTTTAAAGGGTAGGAAAATGTGATTAGAGATGCTTTTCTTCCCTTATGATAGTGTTCTGGATTTTCCAATGTATGGAATTAGGGCCCATTTCTGATCCATATAACAGAAGGTGTTCCTGGTTATTTAATGTACAGAAGAATAATGAGAGACTGACTATGCTCCTGTCTATCTGCCTGTCGGTCTGTTTCTCTATCCCTCTTTGTCCCACTCTATTGCTTTCTTTCCGCCTCACACTGTCTTTCCATAATTCTCTCTCCTAGACTTTCTCTTTCTCCCTCTCTCTCCCTCACACCTCCTCCAACACTCTCTCCCACTCTCTCTCTCTCCCTCTCTCTCTCTCTCTCTCTCTCTCTCTGTAAACTTGTTTCGTTGTCTTTGCCCTTTGTTTGCATGTTTTCAGGAAGATCGTTCAATTGTTTCGTCGGACCACCCAGAGGTTGTGTTAGTAAATGAGTCTTAGAGAGCGATCACCAATCGATTGAAAACAAGTGTATAAGTTATTCTCTACTGTAAACACGACCTTAAAGGAAGACTATGTTTTTTGTCTGTGTGAGCGAGAGACATAGAGAAAGAGAGAGAGAGACCCTGATGAGGCCCACTTATTCTTATCCCTTTTAATTCTTGCATTCTTTTCTGGGTTCATGCAAAAGGACTGCGTGCAAATATGTGGTGAAGCAGAACCGGACAGACTGCTTGAAACTGCTGCACATGAAAACAATTAACAATTATTTTTATGACAGTGATCTCGCGCCTCCGCGATGACTAGCCTCAGCCTTTTCCCGAGCGGCCCACTGCAAGGAAACCTTATCGTACCCCATTAAGGAAGTGTGCACAATTAGTCACGCTGCCTCTGACACAGTGTGTGTGAGTGAGCGAGCGAGTGAATGTGTGTTTGTGTGTGTGACTCGATGTCTGGACTCGATAAACACTCCGTGGCCCTGATGCCGTGTGCGCGTGGCAGGATGTGTGTATTTGTTGCATTCCCGACCATTTCCAAACAATAGTCAGCGAGGACGGCGCTCACTGTTTACACCGCAAAGGAGTGAGGACTGGGATGAACTGGGGGACAGAAGCTGACTTGGGAAAGTGAAGCAAGCTGTAGAAACAGTTTCCTTGCAGAATCATAAGAGGGATGTCTTTGAAAGTACTGCCTGGACATGGTAGCACATTATTTTTCACCATCAACTTTTCAATGAAACTGAATCATAAAGGGGGAGGTCTGCCAATATTCCAAATTTGCAGAATTCAGTTTTTTGGGAAATACAAATAGAATAATTTTAAGTCCAAAAGCTAATTAAACCTATAGTTAAACAATATAATTAAAAAGTGAATTCAGAATGACCTAATTTGCTGACTTTCTGTAACGGATTTTTAGACATTTGGTTCCATTCACCACCACTGTGAGCTATTCTGATTTGGTAGGTTTCTCTAGAAGCATTTTACACTGAACCTTAAACTCTGTTAATGTGCTTTTAAGGCTGATACAAGTGAGCTCTGTTTTGATCGTCCCTCTACTGTGCTTCAATCACAAATAATGGTGAACTGAAACACTTCAGTATGTATGAGTGTACAGGTGTTTATGCCATCACTAAAACTGTATTTCAGGTAGCTTCGTTTCCAAAAATACACGGTATGGACAGGAGAATGAGCTGCATGCTTTTAAATTTTAATGATACATTGTCTTAAAATCTTTTATTTAAAAAAAAGTGAAAAAATTCAATGTTGCCTGATATGGACCAATTACAGTTTTTCTCTGTTGGTTTGGCTCATTTCTTGAAACAGAAATTACATTCTCAAAACAACATGGACAAATCTCCAAACCACCTTGCAATTGTTCACAACAGAATGGCATTTCTCATTGATTTCATCAAATTGCAAATGTCTTAGTACATGTCTCAAGTGTCTCAGTGCATCTTTGCAAATCGTTTTGTACAAGTAGCCTCCATTTAGCACAATGGGCCCACATTTAGCACATTTTCCAAATAAATAGATCTTGCTGATCTAAACTAATTAGTTGATTCTCAGTCAAATAGTTGTTCTCTCCAAAACATGTTAGAATGATTTCATCGTGTAAGTCATCATATGCACAATAGTCTGTTCAATTGTCAAAATTAGTCAAGAACATAATGCCATAAACATCATATTTGAATTTCTTGGAACATTTGATACATTCATGACAGTAATTGACAGTCAAGTAAAATTAAAATTTGACGACCAAGGGAGGAATTTCCCACATCTCTGAACCAACCAAACTGTTTAGTTACCTTACAGGTGCTGTCTGTGGTTGTGAATGCTGCCAAACATGTACATATAGAGCTTTGCTTGGGCCAGTACCAATTGCAGTACGAACATGGAGGTACCTCGCAAAGTAAATGAATAAGGGCAACTTCCAGATTTACAGGGTACTCTTTGAGACGAACTCTGACAGAGTGAAAGAGCTGCGGTACCAGTATGTGCATGTAAGTCAAGTATTGGTTGTCAATCATTGCAACATTACAGTAAGCAGTGGTTTCCTTTTTTTTTTGTTTTTCAGTATCCTCTTTATCTTCAGAATCCAGCTTTATCTGACTACAGCCTTTTGTCTTCAGTATTCTTCAGTATTATTCTCTCCTCTTTATGTCAAATACGCCCTGCAGTACCTCTGCATAGGCCTGTACCCCAGGTTTGGAATCATTGGAGTAGTGGACAATAGTAGGCTATATTGAACTTGTGGAGGAGAACATAGAACAATCCTATGTAATTTTCTATTACTGTTGTGTACTCCTCTATAGGACTGATTTTGGTGGGGGGTTTTTTACTCTATTTTAGAGCATAATGGCGTTAGAAGGGAATGAAACACCTCACATGCTCATGAGGCTGGTTTCAACCTGGCCAAGGGCCACAGATGTGACCGTAACATCGCTGGCCAGCGGGGGGGCAATTTAACAATGTGTACTGCCATATCTGATAATGTGGTGGCCAATCACATCCCCAGTTTAGGCCCATACAATGCTCAAAAGCTCTTCATTTTCTTGGACTATCTTTATACTGAACTGGTCCAAGAAAATGATTGAGGTATGGAAGGGCCTCACCTACCACACTATGGTAGGATGGAGGATGATGGCTAGGAGGATGAGAATGGTGGACAGGAGGATGAGGATAGTGGACAGGAGGATGAGGATGGTGGACAGGAGGATGAGGATGGTGGACAGGAGGATGAGGATGGTGGTCAGGAGAGGGAGGATGGTGGACAGGAGGATGAGGATGATGGCCAGGAGGATGAGGATGATGGCCAGGAGGATGAGGATGGTGGACAGGAGGATGAGGATGATGGTCAGGAGAGGGAGGATGGTGGCCAGGAGGATGAGGATGGTGAACAGGAGGATGAGGATGGTGGCCAGGAGAGGAAGGGTGATGACAGTGACTAGTGAAAGTGTTACTGTAGTTGTGAAACTTTATTTTCAGCACTGTGGGGTGGATATAATTTTTCTTGTTTTTTGTTTGTGTTTATATTTTGTACGTGTACAGAACTGTATACATTTTCTTTTGATGTCCTCTACTTTATGGAATTTTGTGTGTAAATTAAAAATGGTTACAATTTCCTTGGCAGTATGAGTGCAGTGTGTGATGTCAAACTTTGGAGGCTGCTCTTACTGTAAAATCCTTTTTTTTTCAGTTTTGTACATAATAGTATTCTGTTAGCTAGACCTCTGCCATAGTGACAAAACATCTAATCATTTTGACTTGCAGTGCTTACACAATGCCAAAGAGACGATGCATTTTGGGGGCACTGACAATTTAAATAAGAAAGTAATTTAGTTTTGACACATGGATGAACTGTTTTGGGAGAGATATGAGCTTTTGCAGGGGATCAATAGTGTTATGCTGAACCATCCAGGTTTTTTGGCAAAAACACTAATTGAATACAAATGAGCCAAAGCAATTGAGAAAGATCTTTATAATTTTGATGATACTGAAAGGAATCTAGATTTGAAGCATGTGTAAACAGTTTTGGGAGAGATATGAGCTTTTGCTAGTGAGCTGTAATGTTGCTACCAGTCAATTTTATTTGGTCATTAGGTAACGTGTTTTTACAGCAGGCGCTGGAGTTGAACTGCAGCATGATGGACTGCAGCCAGTTATAGTGGTTAAGAAGAATCAGTTTTAACTACAAAAGTAAACATTCGTATCTAAAATCATATTTAAGAAATGGTGACCTTTTGTGGTAGAGAATAGTGCTAATGACAGACAGAACAAAGGCAATGACAAACCCCCCAATCATGGAATCATTTCACACTGGTGTGCACACTGTAAATTTAAATGTATAATTTAAAATGCAGTAAATTCAACAAAAAACTGGCATTGGTTTGCAAATTTAGTTGTCATCGTGATGCTTACACTTTCCTCTCTATGTTTGCAGAAGAGCTGGGGGATCTAGTATCCCTGGCTTTCTAGCCTCTAGTTTATGTAATAATTTAACAGCATAAAAACTAAACACATTGTTTCACATACGCACACACAGGCACATTATTTCTATAAAATATCAACTTTACTTAGTTCATGTTCTTTTGGATGTCTGAGGTAATAGCATCATACTCCCATAAACAGCAATGCATAAACACAAAATAAAGATACGCACAAATTATATAAACAAGCACTCAGATCAGGACTCGGATTGCCAAATCTGGACCAATCGTGAATGGCTTGGAGTAAAATTTCTTTAAAACAATAAAGTTTTGGTAGAAGCTTCCCTTTTCTTTTCTTTTCTTGTTTTTACATACTAAACATTTTAGTCCTTTATTGGGGGGTGAAATTGCTTCGTTTCAACAAGGAGGTAAGGCACCCCCCTCCCCCCAACCACCCCCACCCCCCCCCCACCCCCCA
>JBBJLR010031446.1:0-29781 GCA_037577145.1 Brachypetersius gabonensis
ACACACACATACACACACATACACACACATACACACACATACACACACATACACACACATACACACATACACACACACACACACACACACACACATACACACATACACACACATACACACACACATTAGGGGTGACACACAATAAAAAACAATCTTTTTATTAAATTAATTAATTGCATTATGATTAAATAATCTAAATGAATTGCTCACATTTTAACATTGGATTTTAAATTGAATGGAATAATCATTATTACAGACTTAATGTCTTTCATTTTATAACTGTTTCTCTGCTGTTCATGTGTAGTAATAGTCACAACAATTAAAAAAAATATGACCTAATATGCTGAGGGGGACAAAATCAAAAATGCTTCAGCAATAACAATGATAGAACTAAGTCCATCAATACGCTGCAGTTTAAGACAATGTACATACAAGCACAGGTGTTCTGATGAATTATGCTGCCTTGTTGAAAAATGCCATAGAAGCTAATACGGTTTATACAGTCAGTTTAGCGCTGATGATGATGAGAAAAACTCAAATAATATGCACAATTAAAGAAAAAATTATTCTATTTAAACGAGAAGAGCCTAGATAGATAGGTAGATCTATACAGGTGTACAGAGCCAGTTTATACAGTCATGTTCGAACACTGAGAAACGCTGGTGTGAAACTACGCTGTGGAAAAATGCTTCCTTGAAGTTTATACAGCTGCCAATGCTCCAAGGTAGCACAGATTTATGGGCGTGGCACTGAATCCCAAGACTGTGGAACAGCACATGCGCAGAAGGGCACGATAGCACATCTCAGTGGGTAGCATGTTTGACAGAACACTGGACCTGGTTAAAGTCACGTGGTGCGATTAATCAGCATTAATTTTTTTTATGCGTTATTTTTCAGTGATTAATTGATCAAAATTAACGTGTTAATTCAACACCCCTAATATATATTACATTCCAAGAGCACCCGTAAATAGTGCATTTTGTGATGTGGTAAAATATCTTTATGGTCTAAACCCTAAATATGGCACTGAACTAGAATGTGCTAGAATGTAAAATACTGACATTACTCCTGTATAGACTGTATTGTAATTCATGCACGGGCGGGTTTTTATGCTCTGTCATTTTAAGCAGGTAAATACAGTAATGATTAAATTTAATTTACAGCAATAAAAATACTAGGCTTTAAGAAGAACAAAACTAAAAACACAAGAACACTTGAGACGCTCAACAATGGGGAAACTGTGCAGCATGTATACATATACACACACACACATTACTTCTAGACTACTTATTCAATATTCTGTTTAAATAATTATACGATACTATATACTATATAATATACTGTAATTTAAAACTGACAAGTACTCCATTTTACTGTATGTATGTTTAACTGCAGTCAGAGCAGTTAAAGTGGTATTTCAGTCATAGTCTGCATAGTCATCATTAGTATTTCAGGTTTTCTAATTTGACATTTGATCATCACTTTTGAAATGTGTACACTGACATATCTTTGGCTGCCTGTAGTGTGTGTGCTGTGTGTGTGTCTTACTGTAGTGGTTTCTCTCCGGTGTGTATCCTGCGGTGGATGCTCAGGTTGCTGCTGGTTCGAAATGCACGTGCACAGAACTCACAAATGTAATCCTTCTGGTCTAACAGAGACAAACACACAGCAACACACAAGGAACATCAATACAGACCACCAGCCATTTATCTATCACCCACTGAAAGTGTGAAAGTCATACGTGAACACACCACGACACACAGTGTGCACAGCACGAAATTCAACCTCTGCATTTAACCCATTCACCAAGTGAAGCAGGGTCAGCCAGGAACACGGCGCCCGGGGAGCAGTGCGTGTGGACAGTACCTTGCTCAGGGTACCTCAGAGGTGCCTAGCAGTCTTAGGAATAAAACCCCTATTCATACTGTTCTTGGAATGCCCTCGTTCGGTTTAAAATGTTAAATGCATTTAAACATTCCTAGGATGTTTTCCACACTCATGCTGTTCTAGAATGTTCTTGTCCATTCAGTGTTCTAGAATCATCCTCACATTCACCGTTCTTGAATGAGCTCTTGGTCCATTTCCCCCAATCTGTTTTTGAACATTCTGCTCCCATGTTGTACTGAAATATTCTTTTCACGTTCACATTGTTTAAGAATGTTCACATCACATGGTTCTAGAATGTTCTGCCCTATTCGCACTGTTCTAAACAAATCTTTCCCCATTTGCAGTGTTCTGCCATGTTCTCTCTTCATTCACACAGGCACATATGGTGTATTAGTGCTTTTTCCAAACATTCATAAGCCATCTGCTATCATTGGAATGCTGGTGCTTGATGGGTCAGTGTGCAATGGCCTTAAGCTATTCTCTCTTTCAGTCTGCTGAAGGAGGGATATACTGACAATTCATGCAAAACTTTCTTTTCTAAATACCACAGTGAAAATGAAATGAATCCAGACACTGCGGCAAAAACAAAGACAGCTGGGACTTGTAGAAACAGTTCAATCCCCACCACTGTGCAGTTTTTCATGTTCTTTGAGATGCTTTTTAAAGTTGAAGGACTTTCCACAGGAGGGATGTGAGCAGGCAAAGGTTTTCTGCTGAAAGTGCTGGTACTTCATGTGGTGCTAAACAGAGAGACAAATAAAATGATGCAGAATGTGCGGCTATAATGGTAATACTGCATACTACAGGACAGATTAACAACATAAATCAGTGAGGCAGGGCTTTCACTAGAAATACAGACAACAGGATACAATATAGACAAAAGTATTGGGACTCCTGAAGAAAACCACAACAGGGACTTTAATGACACTGCATTCAAATACACCTACTTTACACTTCGTGTCCATTCATTCTGTAGCCTGTTAAGTTCGTCCACAATGAACTCACCCAACAATGGTATCATGCCGGAATAGAAAAGGTTCTTCCCCAAACGGTGTCCACAAAGTGGGAAGCATGTAATTGTCCAAAATGTCTTGGTAAGCTGGAGCATTCAGATTGCCCTTCACTGTAGGAAAAGGGCCTAGTCTAAACATTGGAAATTAGATGTGTCCCAATACTTTTGTTCATATAGCATAGACTGTATAACGATTTACTAAGCCTCTGTCCACAGGCATGCATCATAATATCAGAAACAAGAGCTTAGTAACAAATGCAAGAGAGTGACTTTGATCAAACGATTGTGATCAGTTTGTGGTGAGTCTTACTTTAACATGGATAAAAAAAAAGACACCAAATGATACTCACATTGAGATACTGACGACTAGAAAAGATTTTCCAGCAGTCATCAAACTCACAGGGTAAAATAAGTTTTGGGGTTGCTTTTCTGTAAATGCAGAGAACAGCAACTGCAATAACATGCCACTGCTACGAGTACAACAAAAGACCACTTTAATAATGGTGCATTATTGTGAAACATTTCCGTTGTGGTCCCTGCTATTTGCAGCGCGTTCGTGTGTTTGCAGCGCGTTTCTGTGTTGGGTTGTGTTGTGAGAATTTGCAGCGTGTTTCCATATTTGCAGCGCCTGTGTTGTCAAACTGATGGAGACGTTTTCTTCATTTGTTGTCTTTTTTTTCTATTTGCATGTGTTTTCTGAAGTTGCAGCGCGTTGAACTCTCTCGGCCACCGTACAGTAGACTTACCATGTGAATATCACTACTTATGTCACTTATATCTCTACTATGTGCATAACTACCATTTGCGTAATCAGTAATTCACTTAACTGTATGTGATTCATCTATAGCATTTATATCCAGTATTTGTATTTATAGCAGAGAATATTTAATTCTGACTCTTTTTCTAACAATTGGTATAGGCAACAAACCTTTTTCTCTTGCTACATATCTGTAATGTATCATCTTTCACTGACTGGGTCCTGAAAGGTAAAGAAACATAAATGTTAAAATACTAATAATGCATTGAACTAAAATGCTGCATCTTTAGTAAACATCAAGTTGACCTGTTCCTTTTTGTCCCCACTGTCTTTAAGTTGTCTGCTTGTTTCTTTTCAGGTGGATCTCTCTTTTTGGCTCTCTTTTGTCTCCCCCTCTTGGATGGGTTTGGTCTTGCACTTGTGATTTTTTCTCTGAAATAAAAAAAAAGGTTTAAAACAGAGTAGCCAACTTGGTTCCTTCCAGGTCTCAGCCATGCAAAGATGAGCATTTTCCTATACATTTCAAGTTCAACTCATGACAATACTAATTAGCTGAAGAGGTGTTCAAATGAGGCAGAACTGTAAAGTCTGCCAAGCTCACATCCTGTCCCTGTTCTCACTTGTGGTTTTGCGAACTGGCGTGCATGTTCAGTGAGCTCAGAAATATACACTAAACATGAACTTTTCTAAAGATTAGTGCGCCACTGGACTTTGGTGTCATTCTAACATGTTGGCTGTGTCCCAAACCACATATTATCACAGTAAATAGTACAGCACTGCTACATTACCACTTACCAATAGGGATGTCATGATTAACCGGTTTCAACATTTAACCGCGATTTAAAACAGTAAATTAATCGGTTCCTCAACACCGTGTTTAAAAACATAGATTATGACAGTGCTTTCAAGAGATTGGCAAGACTCGCCTGTAACGAAAACATTTCATCAGCAGTGCACTTGTGCTAGAAACACACAGACAGTACAGTCAGTGAATGACGAATATGACGAATGTGAATATGCGCACATTTTTGCACTTTAACTTAGACTGGTAGAACTCAAGCAAGCACTAGAGACAAAAGAGCACTTCAGTCCTGCAGCCTCTGAATATGTGTTTTTTTTCATGGGAAACTTAGCTAATATGTAAGCTTAAATTTAATTCTTCACTATGATGCATCACTGTTTACATTATTTATATTTCAAAAGGCTGTATCCATTTGTTCATATCCCATTTATGCACTGTATTATTTGTTTCGGTTTTTTTTTTTAAGACAGCAGTAAATAAAAGGTAAAAACCTCTAAGAACGTGATTGTCTACATTGTGAAATTAATACATGTGGAATGCTTATGATAATTGTGAAACCGTGATTATTTCCCAGGCGATAATCATGACATCCCTATTCACCAGTCCACTTAATACCACCCCTTCCCTGTGCACTAAATAAATTACCCAAAGTACAGTAATAAGAGATACTGGATATAGCTGATATTTCAAATATACTGGGGATGTGAGTTAAACTGCAAGGCCACAAGTTTGTAGTTTGGAGCAGACCTCACACTTTCCGAAAGCAGCCTGTGAACATTCCTGTGCAATTTACTTCCAACGATCTATCTAACATGTTGAACTGCTCACTACCTGACACTAATGCTAATAATCCAGCTAAACAAAATATAATGAATTAGAGGAGGTATGGCAAACTGTAGAATAAGACTAGAGCTCCAGCACCACAGCTGGTGACCAACATTTTTAAAAATGCAGATATTATGAGGAAGAATGCAAACCTATCCACAGGACTTTGCTGTTCATTGCCAACATTTTCACAGCCATCGGTGTTCATCTCATTGCTGTCCAGCGGTGTGCTGTAGGGGAAACACATATTATAACCAGATAACTGTTATTTCTCATGTATTTTTTTAACTTAACATGACACTGGACTCCTCATACCAGATATTTGGAGGCAGGACAGAAACCACTGTTTCCCTTCCATTCTGTGAAATCAGATTCTGTTCTGCATGTTAAAAATGAATGGGAAGTCCAGTATTAGAACAGTAAAATAAATGAAAACTTTTTTAGAAACTTAATTCTTAGAAAACTCACTTACCCATTTCCTCGTCTTCTCCAGAGCTGTTTGGGATGATGCTCTCTGGCTCCTCCTTGTCTTTAGATTCAGTAATATTTTCAGCAGTGACAGATTTTGCCCCCGTGCCTCTCGTTGTCCTCACACCACGGGCTAACTGCTCATCCACACACCTTGTTTTATCCTTTTTTGTGTCTTTCCTCGCTTGTTCTTTGATGCTTTTCTGTCCTAAGACAACAACATCTTCATCTCCCAATTGTTCCATTTCACCTTCTTCTGTTTCCTCACATTCCAACTCTACCCACATGGGGCACCATGTAAACACATGTCCCTCTTCACAGGCGTACTTCAGACACTGCTGTCCCTGTGTAGGGGTCTTGGAGTGTGCCTGCAAAGAGGCATCGGGGTCAGCCTGTACAGAGCCTTTAGGGTCAGTCTGTCTAGGAACGGCATATATGGATGCTTTAGTAAGACCTTTTATGGAGGCTTTAGGTTCACCCTGAGCTGAGGTATTAGGAACTGCTTGTACAGCAGCTTTAAAGACTGTCTGTATGGAGGCTTTAGGGTCTGTCTGTATAGACATATTAGGGTCTGTGTGTATGGAAACTATAGGGTCTATGTGTATGGAAGCTTTAGGGACAGGCTGTGTGGAGTCATCCCCTTTGATTGCCTGTGTGTGGCCTTTAGAGTCAGTCCTTATGGAGCTTTGAGGGTCTGCTGCAGGCCTCAGACTCGGTGGGAACGTGCACTGCTGACTGTGGCTGTGGACCAGCAGAACCAGCTGTTGAAGAGAGGCTGTAGTGGTGAAAAAGCCCGCTGATGTCACTCCCTTCCCATTATCTAAAGAAGACAGAGATTTGGGTGAAACACTATTCATATCAGATTTACTCACACAGCTTTAGGAAATAATGTGATTTTACTCTTGTAGCTTCTTTAGACATTAAAAAGCAGGCTTGGCTCTAATTTCCCCCCTCAGTAGGGCAAGCCTGTCTAACAGGGTATAGTCCTTGCTAAAGAGAAAGGGAGAAGTCTTTCCTTTCTCTCACCAAAGCACAAACCAGAGGTACAGCTAGGAGACTTGGCTAGCCAACTATTGGCACCAATCAAGATTATTATGAATTAAATGTTACTAATGCATGTTTCTATTTCTACATCACACTTTTTGAATGCATTCAAAAATGACTTCCTCTTTCATGAGGTGATACAGAGGCCAAACTCCCTCAGTCATTCATCAACAATAAGAGAAAATGAATGAGACAACACTCATAAATTAGGCTATAAAAATAACCACAAGCTTGAAAATCATACCATGCCAACATTAAAATGATTAAAAGGTAACATTCTAACCAGGGATGTGCAATTACATAAGACGTTCTGATGAATTACATAATTTAAGCCAATTGCTAGGGTCCTTTTTACCGCTGCAAAATGTGAATCATTAGGTTTTAACTTAAAAGTTACTAAAGAAAAGGCGAAAGCACATTTACGGTACCTGAACACCTGCTGCACACATTGGAGAAGTAACTGTTGGAAGAGAAGTAGGGAATCATCAATTGTTACAATGTAAAATTTTGATGTTTCAGTTTAGGCCACAAGTGGAAGTTGCCAAAAGCAGCAAAATATAAAATCACTCTGTTGATTAAAATGAAACCAAAAGCATAATCACTCTTAACCGTTCCTGGATCAGAATTAGTACAGTAACACAGTAACTGTAAGCCAGTTATCATATGCTTACCCAATCAAAAGGGGAGCAATATGTCTTTGAGCTGCAAATTTAAGATGAAAAATATTGATTTGTATTCTGTGAGTGTGGTCATTGTACCCAATAAATTTCAAAACAGTCTTTGCAATAGTCCTCCTGCTTAGCATGACATTCTTTGGAATTTGAATCTTCATGGGAAAAATGTACAAAGTATGTTTTTTTCCACTTCTAAAGCTAAAAATGGTGGTCTACAAATGAGGTAACATACCGCTTTAATAAAGAAGTATGAAGCTTAAGACACTTGATGTTTTTTTAACTTTAATGGTGCTGTTTTTCCTATTGGATGTCCTATTTGCCACTAACTCAGAGAATGTAAAAGCTTTTTGAATGTGGACACATGTTAGGACAGTGACCTCAACACTGACCCCAAAATGCAGAGTAGGCTACATCTAAACTAGTCCTTAATTACAACACCATACCTGTCCAGCAGATACTGTGCAAGCTCTGAGTGGAGAGAGAAGCCCAGCGTTTCCTTCAGCTTGCCCCAACTCTCAAGACATGAGCCGAGTCGAATCCGAGATTTGCTCCTCCTGGCGTCCAGCTCTTTACGCCTCTGCCGGCGCAGAGCATCTTTAGCAGATGCCATGAGGCCGATTCAGTTTCCCCCAAAAACCACTGAACAACAAACAGGTATTAAAACTCAACACAATGAAGAAATTGTAGGATCACATTTGTTAAATAAACTTGAAATACTGTGTATACCCTCATCATACAGTTACATCTTAAAAAAAGAACTGAATCAAGTCCACTGATTTTGCTAAATTTGTTTTAATAACGCTTCCATTGACACACACATACACACGTTTTTTTAATACTATCTTAAAATAATGTCTCAGTCAATGTATTCATAAACATTGCATTTCTGCCAGGTAGTTTTACAGGCATTACATACTTCAGACGCCTGGTTCCTATTCCCACCACTGTAAACACTTCTGACTTCGCAAGTTTCTCTAGAATGGTTTCTCACATCAGACTCTGAACAAATGTGAATTTAACAAAACACTCAGATCAGTGGAATTCCACTTTCTATCAGATAAATCATAATTAAATCCAAGTTTAATCAGATGAATCAAAATTTAAACACCTTTTTTCAAACTACGTATAGGGAGTTTTTTAGACTTGCAGGCATAGACAAGCTCATAAATACTACTTCATTACTGAGGAATGAGAGTAGCTTTATATAGCTGTCGTATGAAACTGCAAATGGCAAAATGAACTGAACAGAAATATAATATTTCATGCAGTCGATGTTGGCGTCACGCATAATTCTACTAAAACACTGACATAAACGCTCTATCACTTCTTCTGCTTAGTGCGGGCCCACCATTTTGTTGCTGTTGCCCTTTTAAGAAGCCGCGGCTCCAAGTTGTTTCACTCGACTACAAATTAAAACAACGGAAAAGCTCGGAAACATAGACAGTTGCTGTGGAAAAAAGCAGCAGAAAACAATATTCAATTCACCTCTTCTTTTGATGTTCTTCAAAAATGACCAGTGCAAGCCCCAAAAAGCAGGAGATTACGAAGGGTGCCTTCCCAGCAACCCTCACTGTAACAGCAAACTGTCATGGGAAATGTAGTTCTGTAGCGCCATTTACTCTCTACTAGTAGCCTTATTCTAATAATGATGAATTCACCTGATATTGTTGCTATTATTGTTACTACTACTAGTAGTAGCAGTAGTAGTAACAATAACAGTATTATTATTTATATTATTATTATAATTATTACTACTACTACTAGTATCTGCAGTAGCTGTAGTAGTACCATTATTATTTGTATTAGCAGTAGTAGTAGTAGTTGCAATAGTAGCAGTAGCAGTAGTTGCAATAGTAGTAGCAGTAGTAGTAGTAGTAGTAATAGTAGCAGTAGTAGTAGTAGTAGTAGTAGTAGCAGAAATAGTAATCATAATAATAGTAGTAGTAGAAGCAGTAGTAGTAGTAGTATTGTTATTGTCCAGTGTTAAGTAATTTCACATTAATAATTAGTCTCAGCTTAACTTTATAGTCCTGACTGGGAGACCAGGAGAAGATACACATACATACACAGTATTCGACAAAAACAAAAATAATAATAATAATAATAATAATAATAATAATAATGCGAAAAAAAGGTTTTCGTATAGGGGACAAAGTTGTGTTCCATGTTAAGAATGTACCTTGTGTTGGTCATAAATACTCAGCACAGATGTCCGAGTCAAACCTTTCACTTCACCAGTCGTCTTCACAGTATTACTCAGATGTTTGTGTCTCCCACAGTCTGCATACCATGCCACACAACCCAGAACACTTATTCCATAGCAAAGACATCACCCTCCTGTTGGAAAAGACACAGATGTTCAGGCACTGAAATCCATTCC
This sequence comes from Brachypetersius gabonensis, assembly GCA_037577145.1. Classification (NCBI taxonomy): domain Eukaryota; kingdom Metazoa; phylum Chordata; class Actinopteri; order Characiformes; family Alestidae; genus Brachypetersius; species Brachypetersius gabonensis. Next base: position 9,850 of record JBBJLR010031446.1, read on the forward strand.
TAACTTAAAATCTTGAACTGTGCCTCCGTTACTTAACTCCTGGTCCAATTAATATTTGTTTGTAGAGTGATTGGCCCAAAGTAGCTTTCCAGAATGTGGCAGCCCCCTAATAATTGTTTCCCCAGATGGTAGGTGTCAGGCAATACCCCCTGACATCATGCGGAGAAATATTCTATTTAAATATCATATTTAATTTTGGACAAAGCACAAACATATTACATATTATATTTTATATATTCCACAATATATGAAATTCAAACCGGTTCTAAATAATGCGTTGAATACTAACTAAATCCAATATCTGAATACATTCAACAGAAGTAGATGAAATCATGGTCACACTGCTACATTATGAAAGTCTGAAACAGGGAAGTGGTTTACAGAGTGCAAAAACTATAAGAACACAGGAAAAGGAAACTTCAGTTTGTGCGGTTAGTTCACCTTACACAGTACGAAATCAAGTTCTGTATGATCCTACACACTTAACCATGGACGAACTTGGTAAGCAATTTTTGTTTTTTGCTTCATGATGCTAAACCCTAGAGGTTGATAATAAACCATACAGGCTTATGCTTTTTAAGAGAGCATAATTTAGTATTAGAATCGAGAAGTATAATATTCTAGTATTTGTAAAATATTTATGTGTGGAAAGGGACACGCCTTCAAAAAGTGAACGTTCAGAGTTTTGTTGAATGTTGAACTATTTGATTAAGTATAAAGTTCTAATATCAAGTGGCTGAGTTTTAAAGGACAATTTTCTTGAAAATAAACAGACGAAAGAATTTCTTCACATCTATGGTGCTGTCCATATTCTCCTTCATTCTTCTCTGTTATATATTTTTGCTTCTATATATTTTATTTTATTTTATTTAGTCTATTTTATTATGTTTATTTTATTTAATTTCTTGATAGTTAGTGATGGTATAAGGTACACTTTCAGAAAAGGCACCATACAGGTAGATTTTTCACCCCAAGGAACAAACAATGTAACTGCACTGTCAAGAGTATATGTGTGTATCTTTATGAAGGTTAACTTAAAGGTCTGTTTTTACTTTATTTAATTTTATTTAGTCAAGCTTTCTAAATGTAGACGGTTTCTCATGATACTTTAATTTTCATTTTAATTAGAATAAATTAGAATTCATTTAGTCTTAGAATATTCAACATCATTTGTGGGTTTTAAGCTGGCTATATTTTGCATTCAGTGTGAAGGAATGATGGAGGCCGGGTCAGTGGAAACAGACTATGTCCGTTTCAGAGAACAGCACTCTCATGTTCTGCGGTATGTTCGTCACAAGAAAGTGAGCAATCAAAGGACAAATTCCTAGCAACACACTCCTAATGTCACCAGAGAGCTGAAATTCAGCCTGTTTTTCTCGGTTTCACAACCGTTGCGATGGCAGCGGTGCAAAACCCTGATTCACTTCCTCATGAAGTTCTGAAAATGCAAGCCCACGCCACAGCTGCATGTCTCCAGCGACTGTAACCGGATTTCAGCAAACGACTCTGACACAATATTAAGACGCCCACTCAGGCACACTCAGAAATGAGGTATAAATTAATACATTGGATAAATGAACGGCAACCAATATAGCATAAACAGAGTTTGTATGTGATTGTGTGAGGTTGTGTCGGTGTGTTTGTCTCCACATGGGCTGTTTTTATGAGTAAGACACTGTGTGTTACAGATATTCTCTTGGAGGAGTTAGCCCTGAACTCCGTCCCTGCACCCATCCCCCCTCAGACCCTTGCCCTCGATAAAAGGGACACAAGGAATATTTCTTCACAGGTGATGTAAATTTCATATTAGTAAAAAAGAGGTTTGTTTTGTTGTATTGAGGGAGTAGCACTGAGCAGCCACCAGTCTAATTGTTGGACATACAGGGGGTCCTTGAGTTAACGGTCTCGACATACGATGTTTCGAGTTTACCACGCTCACTGGGCGAACTAGTGGCGGAAGAACACGCAGTATCGTGGCGTAAGAGTGAGCGAGTTTTTCTTTTCCCTTTTCTGTGGCTTAGTTGTGTTTTTTATGATTACTATCCCGGTTACATCGCTGTTGAATGAGTGGATCTGTGGCATAACACAAGAGCCCCTGTACTTGACTAGTTCTTCTCTGAATGATTAGGAGCACTGTATGTCCTGGATAGCCACTGTCCAGCACAGTTGAACAGGTCTTCTACTCAAGCTCACCAAAAAACTGGATTGTACACACCCACTCTAGCCTTTCATCAGTGATGAAGTGTTCAGTCTCAGACTCCATTGTAACTTTTTGCTTATATTTTTACACTCAGCTATGTATTTTATTTTACTTAGTGAAGATTTCTAAATGTAGACTGTAGACTGACTTTAATTTTAATTACAGTAAATTATATATATTTTTTGTCTTAGAACTTTTGTTAGTTTGAAGCTGGCTATATTTTGCATTCCGTGTGATGAATGATATGTGCAAAAAAAGCTCACGGATACGTGTAAAAAGCTCAGCAACAACAATGTGGCCAACAAACTCATAGCATAGCATAGTCAACTGCAGCCCTATGGCCAAACACTGACCAGTGATTAATGGGGTAGAGGGTGACTGACAAACTGTGCAGCAAAAACAATAACGAGTAAAGGTATAAGGTTGGTGTTTCTAATAAAGTGGCCAGTGAGTATGAGGTTGGTATTTCTAATACATTGGGCAGTAAGTAGAACAAAGCAAGGTGTTCCCAAAAAGTGGGCAGCAGGAGTACCTTTAAATATTAAACATAACTTTTCAATTTCCGTCCTGTTCTTTGTGCAAACAGAGTCAGTCCGGACAGGATGGCGCTAAAAACGTGTACAGGTGAGTCACCATCTTTCATACGTCTGTTATAGTTCTGTTTCAGTGTGTATCACTGTGCTCTTTCGTGTAGAAGCTGTATCTCGTGTTTCAAGAAAGTGTTTTTCTAACTATATATTGTGAAATGAGCTTTCCTAAGCTTGGGTAAGGTGCTCAATAAATTAAACAGATGATGATATTGATCAAAATGATGATGATGACGATGATGCACAGTTGCTAATAGCATATTAGTGGAACCTGAGAACAGAGAAGTCAAAGTCAACTTTATTGTCAATTCTGCCATATGCACCGAACATACAGAGAATTGAGATGACGTTACTCTCAAAGCACAGGTGCATACTTACATTAACATTAAATACAGAAGGTGTAATTTTAAAAACACAAATAAATACAATTATACATAAAATATTTAAAAATATGTTGCAAAAAGAGCAAGATTGTAGTAAGGTGATAGGTGGTATATTATATGTCTATGCATCTCAGTAGTGTAATGTGTCACAGTGAAGTCAACCCTTCTACATAATTTCCCAAGCCTTACAAAAATCATGAATTTTCTGTTCAGTTGATGAATAAAATATGAATATTTAATGTTCCTTAAACCATTTCTTTAGATGTCTGATTTAAATGTACTCCGAAATTGTTCACTGAAATTGCTTCTATCGGCTTTATCAATAAAGTGCAAGCGATCTGGATGCAGGTAAACATAAAAAAATTATTCTAATATGTTACTACTGAATAGCAGGCAGCTGTAAACAATTAGAAAATGTCAGCTGGGTCTAATCAGAATAAGGAACATAGTTAATGATGTTGAACATCAGGACTAAAATCATAATAAAATGTGTTTTCAGTGAGCCGCCTGCTCCGGTACAGGCGGAAATAATGAGTCCAGGAACAGCCACTCGAGAGCTGGACTCCATCATGAATGAGCTGCTGGGTCTGGGGCTGGAGGTGAGTTCCACTGTCCAGCTGACTTTCAGGTGACCTCAATCAAAGCACAGTTCAGAGCTCAACAACTCTTAAAGCATTACATTTACTCTGGGAAACCACAAGAGGGCAGAACAGACTTAATACAATGAGTAGCAAAGTTCAGACTGACTACAATGGGTCACATTTTAGACTGTGTTACACGGCAGTGAGTCCAGTACTGTTTTTCAGAATTAAGGAATTCTCATTATCAGTCATGCCAAACTGCTGGTATATATTGCCTGGTATGTACATATAAATGAACACAAGTACTGTGGTGAAACACACTCATTTAACCCATGCCCTTACTATGGCCACTAATTAAAGCATCTCTTACTAATTATGAACCTATGCTTTTTATTTAGGTCTGTATTTTGTTTTATTTGTTGAAAAAAATCTGTTTTGCTAATAATTGTGCTGCAGTTTCACTATAAGAACATTTTTCTTCTCTGTTCTCAGGTTCCAGACCAGGTTCTCCCAACAAACCCACCACCACATGCAGTGAAGGAAAAGGAGACAGAGGAAAAGAAAGAAACTGCTGAAGACAAGAAAGGAAACCCACATGCAGGAAATGACAACAGCAACAGTGTGCAGAATGATACAGCAGCGCAGAAACATATCTCGAAGAACATTGATGCCATTGATGACCTGCTAGGGTCACTCAGTTCGGACATGGAGAAAATGGGCGTACACACGGCAGCTAAGGGTCACTGCGCCTCCTGTGGAAAATGCATCGCTGGAAAGGTAACATTAAAGACAGACCAGGGTCAGAACAGCCAACACGTGAACAAATGGGTGATAAATCAAAACGAGAAACCATCAGAAAGTTAAATTCAGTTCAGTTTTTATATTGTGCCTTTTACACCCAGTGTTGTCACAAAGCAGCTTTACAAAATCCTGATCCAAATTCCAAGGGCAACAGAAAAGAGCAAAACTCTCTAAAGCTGGAGGAGGAGGAACCCCACTCAAAATGGGGAACCCATCACCTCTTGTCAGTCTGGAGAGTTAGAAAGAGAGTCCCTGTGGAGATAACTAACAGAGTAGGTACAGTTAAGAGCCAGTAGAGGTGGCATTTTGTTGGAGTCTGAGTGAGGGGTAGTTTGAGAGTCTCCAGTCTAAAGCAACAGGAACAACAATCTGGGTAGGATACCCAGACAAGTGGGTAGGGTACTTGCCTCTGGACCTAGAGTTCATGGGTTCGAATCCTACCTTCAGCACACCACCACTGGGTTCCTGAGCAAGACCCTTAACTCCAAGTTGCTCCAGGGAGAGACTGCCCCCTGTAGTTAGGGAATGGAAGGCACTTGGGATAAAAGCGTCTGGTAAATGTAAATGTAAATCTCTACCAGACCTTTTGAACAGCAGTTGCACTTGAATGGGGAGGAGCATATGTTGAAAGCAGCCAGACCAGTCTAGGACACTGCAGATCAGGGGTGAGATGGTGATGGTCCATCATGAGCTGTCAAAATAGCTTCAGTGCACCTTGGCAATTTGAATTGAATTCTAGTCTCTCGAGCTCTGCAGGAGGAATGAACTGAGGAATCACTATTTTTTCAATAGATACAGCCTCAACTTATGCTTTGAGGAGGATCATTGTCTTACATGTCCATTCAAAATCTCCAGTAGGTGCTCAGCTGAATATAGCATATGAATATAGTGCCCAATTTACATCACTTTTATACTTATCAAACCACTCAGAGTCCTTTCGTGCTCTGTGGTGAAGAGAATTGTCATCGTAGAAGAGACCACTTCCATTGCTCTGAGGGGACATGTGGTCCCAAACTATGTAACCCTCTTACTGTAGGGGTCATGCCTTTAGGCCTTTATCATTTCTTGGTGAACCACAGCAACCTGCGTGCGGAGAATATGGTGACAGAGTATTCATCTCTGCAGTGCCTGTGGTCTTTACACTATTAAACTTTCAGGTAGTTGTTGGTCTTTCAAATGAGGAGGCAATGCACTGCAGCCCCACTAGAACAGCTCCCTCTGTGTAGTTTTAGACAGACCGCTCTTGCTGACACAGTCTTGGCATTCTCAGTCATCTGAGGAGCAGTTGCTCTTTTTTTTTTGCTCCAATTGACTGATTTCTTTCCCATATATCTACATGCAGGCATCACTTTTGTGACTGTTCCTATTGAACTGGTGGCCTGTCAAGCAGCCTTTCTTACTGAATCACCTACTCCAATAAATCTCTCCTTCAAAGTCAGTCAGATCTTTTAGTCCTGCCATCTTGATCAAGGTCAGCTAGGCCTGCTCAGAGTGCGGTAGGTAATTTCTTAATTGTCACTAGAAAACACTTAAAATGTGCTTAACCCTACCTTAATTTACCCCTGAACATACACAAAACCCCTTCTATTGAATTAAGTGGCTGTTAATGTGTGAAACAGACCCTTTAATTTTAGACTTAAGGCATGAGTGTGAAACCCCTTCATCTTAAATTTAAAGCATTAAAGGTTCTTTTATTTAAGGGGCAAATTTGCAAAAGTAAGGGAAACTTCAGTAGTTTAACGTGTGCACTTTTCCCCTTAATTTTCCTTAATTTCCTGTAGGGGAAATTAGGATAATTTAAGGGGTAAAATTAAGGCGTTTGGTTTTGTAGTGTGTATTGTGCAGTTAATCTGTCAAGAATACCTGCAAAGGTTGAGTGTTTCCACATTAACATTGTGCCTAATATTCATCAAAGCATTTCCTATAAAGAGCAGATTTCATTCACACTTTCAGTTAAAAAGGTACTGATTTGTCACTGGGATAGTCTTTAGTACTTTAAGTCAGGGAAAACATTTGAGCATATTCTTTTGCAGAGATATTTTTAATCGTATGGTCTCCACAAACCGAGTCTTAACTTTTTCTTTTATATTTTTGTTTTTAAAACAAGAATGCCCCTTTCTGCTAGTAAAAAATATACCTTAAGGCCATTCTTTATTGAGGGTACATAACTACATATTGAATTATTTTACTGTTTTCTTGTCCAAACTATTGTTAAAAGCACATGTTGATAGTATGTGTTTGATACGTTATGTTCTACAATTGCAAAAAAGGACAATGTAGAACAATCTACAACACAATACCTCACATTGCATACAAACAAACACAAATTAGACATCGCAAACGGACAAGTTAGCTTTGTTATTTTCTTTCTTAAAAAATGACTTTAATGAGTCAAATGAGTCTAAGGAGTGATTTTCTGTGTGTAATTGAGTAAGAATAAGAATAAGAGTACTAACCTAGTACAGATCTTTAAAAATGAATTAATAAATATAAAAGTATAAAAGTATAAAAGTAATTTTTCACCCCTGACCTGAGTGTATAATCCAACCCCAATAGTGTATGTATTAATGTAAAATGTTAATATTTTGATGTTTTTCAGTCATTCAGGTCACCCTGTGTGAACACTGTGAAAGGGACCACTTTACATATACAGTAGTCTTGACCATGTCTAGTGTTGATTTTTTTAGTGATGGCTGTGTTTCCCCGTTCCTCTGGTCTGTAGATGATCACAGCACTGGGTCAGGTGTGGCATCCTGAGCACTTTGTGTGTATGGTGTGTAAAGAGGAGCTGGGCACGAAGGGTTTCTTTGAGAGGGATGGGAAGCCGTATTGCGAGCCTGACTATCAGAACCTGTTCGCACCACGCTGCGCATACTGCAAGGGCCCTATTCTACAGGTAACACACAAACTGCATGGCATCACACCCCTGCTTCCTCAAATCCTGTTAGGTTGTACAATAATTACTAATATACCATCAATTCATACATTTACTGCATGAATTTTGCTTCATTCATTTTGTACAGGAGTTATAACAACAGGAGCTATTGCTCTTTATTAGCACTGTGTCAATCTGTACAGTTAAGTTGTTACAGAACGTTGAGGAGTCTCAAATAGACTTGCTTATAGGGATTCTGTTGTTATGTGACTGGCTGTTATCTCTCCAATTGATCCAAGTAGCCGTGACCTTTTTCGTACTTTAGTTTATGTGTATAGATAAAAGTCAAACCACAAAAGAGAAGTTATTTAAGATTCCTTAACTGTAGGCTAGCCCTGATTGTGTGACAGTATGACGTGTGTAACACTTCTGCGTGTATGTTTGTGTGTTTTTGTTTACAGAATATCCTGACAGCCATGGACCGTACATGGCACCCAGAGCACTTCTTCTGCACACACTGTGGGGAACGTTTTGGAACAGATGGTGAGGAAGATGACACTACAAGATACATCACATAACAGAGCAGAAAACAATACAGCAGTGTTACACAATACAACATAAGACACCACAGCACAATACAACACAACAAACCACTGGATGGCAGGACATCAAATAATGCAAACGTTACACAATGAAATACAGCACAGTGCAACACAACTCATTACCACATGAGACAACATAATAAAGCACAAAATAATTCAATTCAATGTTGTTACACAATGGAATAAAACAACACTTTACAAAATGGCATAATACCACACAGCATAAACTAATATCACACAGCACAATACAATGTTGCACATTATATAACATAATGTAACACATGACAACACAACACAACGGAATATACTCTAATGCACAGCACAATGTAATATAATATTACATAGCAGAACACATCACAGCATAACACAACACAGTATAATACGAAACAGTGTAAAACAGCAGAATGCAGTCAAAACATCACAAACTTTAACATAAAATACTGGGGACAGGAAAAAACAAGGAAGATTATATTTCATTCATCTCAGTCATTACCTTGTAATAGACTTTGACATATACAGTGTTTATTTCTTTATAATCAGCAGATAGCTCTGAATGGTGTTTATTAGTGGTGTGTTTCGTGTGCAGGGTTTTTGGAGCGTGAGGGGAAGGCGTACTGTCCCCAGGATTTTTACCGCCTGTTTGCCCCCAAGTGTTCGGGCTGTGGAGAGCCGGTCAGGGACAATTACCTTTCAGCAGCGAATGGTACCTGGCACCCTGACTGCTTCGTCTGTGCTGTGAGTTGAATTGACAAATAAAAATAGTGCTACATTTCTAGCTTTGCAACATTACAAAGATTTTGTGATTTAGAATTATTAAAGCATTTTTAATTGCAAGAATTGTTTCAATTAATCCCCCCCCCTTCTTTTTCTCTCTGTTTCCCTCTGTCAGGACTGTCTGAAGCCTTTCACTGATGGTTGTTTTCTGGAGATGGATGGCCGCCCCCTCTGCTCTCTGCACTATCACTCCCGACAGGGGACCCTGTGCGGGACGTGTGGAACTCCTATCTCTGGCCGCTGCATCGCTGCCCTGGACCGGAAGTTCCACCCTGAACACTTTGTCTGTGCTTTCTGTCTGCGGCAGCTCAGCCAGGGTGTCTTTAAGGAGCAGTGTGGGAAACCCTACTGCGCCGCCTGCCACACCAAACTCTTTCTGTAGACCAGTGGTCCTGACCCAGCACCCCACTGCACCGGGTTTACATGTTACCCTCTCTGATCCACCTGATTAACCCTTGTGATGGAAAAATATACTCTGTATAGTCTGATCCTTTCTGTATCATATTGTTGACCCTAAAGGAGGGTGTGAGATCAGATGAAGTCATATTCTGCCCGTGCAGATTCCTCTTAAGCAGACACAGAGTGCTCTTGTTTACACGTTACATATGTGTTAGAGAATGTGCAACCTTGACTGTGTCGTCTGCTTATCAGACACCGTCTGGGTGTTTCACTCCTTCATGATGTATTTATGCTTGTGTTTTTTACTGCTCGGGTTTGTTCCTCACGCAGACCTGTCTGAGTGCGGACTGAACCTTCTCTGAAAAGAATAAAGAATCTGTCTGGTTTAACATATTCAAGTCTCTCTCCAAGGTTTATAAAAAATTCCCCAACAAACTTGGCATAGTCGGCACTGGGCTGCCTTCCATAGAGACTTTTCCTGGGCTGTAGCGAAAGACTGGACAGCTTCCAGAGTGGTAGGGAGTGCTGTGTTGGGGAGAGCAGACAGTCGGCCAAGAGATATAAAAGTGGCCTAAGAGCAGCAGCCCTTTGCATTGCCCTGAGATACTGGATCAGAGGAGCCTGTATGGCCTTGTCATTTGCAAATAGCAATGTGTTTTGGCATCTAAGAGAGCGTCACGATGAGAGATCAGATTTCAGAAATTATTTGTATCTCCAGATTACACCAAAATCATGAACCACACCAAAACAGTAACGACTGTCAGTGTAAATGTTACCAGTTTTACCAGCTGCCAATTTACGTGCTTCCATTAAAGCAACCAATTCAGCAGCCTGAGCTTTGTGTGGCAAAGAACCCGTGGACAAAACTTCATGCTCACATAACACAGCATAACCAACACAGTTGCATCACTGATAGTAATATTAGACATATCCAGTAAAATTCAAGGTAACTTTATTGTCATCGGCAGCTGTGTACACGTACATAGTGAGATGAGACAATGTTTTTCCGTGGACCACAATGCAACATACAACATTCAACAGCAGACAGAGTGCAAGTTACACCAGACAGCAAACAACAGACAAATGTGGTATAGTATCTAAGCCAGCACACAGCAGAAAGGTGTCTTCTGTTCTACCAAGATCAGAGAGACAGCATGTGGGACCAAGAGTGTAAGGTCAGAGTAACCAACAATGTCCGTTGAGGCCAAACCCGCTTTCTCAGCTAGGACTACAGTGTGCAAACACCTAGGTAGACCTGCAGCGACCAGATCTAGTTTACCTGGAAAATACAGGGCACAATTTGTCTTCATGTGTTTGGAGCAGGACAGAAGCCATGCATCCATTGCTTTCATCCACTGATGCAACTCATCATTCAACAGCAGGAGCTGATGCTCTTGTGGGTGAATGCCCTCAAATTCATCCATCTTTTGAACCCACAATATAATTGTAGATAACAATGTGGACACTGGGGTTGCATCCTTTGGAAACCGTGTGTTGAAAATCTTGTATAGATTATGAAAGAACACTTTGCGGAGATGTTTTTTGGTCATTCCTTGTCATTAACTTGATAGATGATGCTGTGTCTGCATCATTAACATCAAGTGAAGACCTTTTGTTGTTGTGTTTTCTGAAATAATGACCATAGTAGCTGACCAGGGTACTGAGTGGGTGAGTGCAGCAGGAATCTGTATCTGTTTAGTGATATAGGAAAGAATTTAGGAAGCATTTATGGTGTACTGCAGCCCATTTACAGTGCTTAACTCTTTGTTGTGTAGTATTGAGCATTAATAGTTTAGTATACAGCAAGTAACAGGACTTAACCAATGCTAACAGCTTTAACTTCTGATCTAATAATGATTACATTTTTATTTACTGTATGTGAATTTCACAACAGCAGTAAAATGTAACACATGCACATAAACCTTCATGTAAATGTGAGGTCATTTTCAATGATTCAATATTCAAGATTGAAATGATTCAAAATGTTTATTGTCATATGTACAGTAGAAATGACATTTCTCTGTGCAATGAAATCATTTCTTTGCTGTCCACACACAAATGCCCTGGATAGGTTAAAGAGCTTGAGGTGCAAAAAGGTGCAAAATGACTGTATGAGGTAGGTCATCTGTTAAGGAGTCTGGTGGCAGTGGGGAAGAAGGAGTTACGCATCTTGAAAAATTATTACACTCATGCTCACAGTGGGGAACACTTAGAGGCTTCTAGACCTTCAGAGAAGACATGAATGGAAGTAAATGGAGAGATCCTCTCAAACGGCCCTCTCATGCATCTGCAGCTGATGTTTAATCGCATGGTTTGGAAAGCAAATGCTGAAGTCCTGGGATGGAAACAGCCAAGTTCACTTTATTAGTGGTTAGAGCTTCAGGAGTTGGACTAAAAGACTTACACGTTACAAGTGACAGAATCAGCCAATTCTGTTTTTGCTGAAACCTATTGTAATGAAAAATCATCATGTTATACCTTTTGGAGGTAGTGGATTTGTCTCTGACTGTGAAAACAAGAGCATCCTAACCAGAGTTTAGCCCATTTTAGACACTGGCACTAATGTACCAGAAATCCAATAGTGTGCAAGCTGAAATGAGCATTAATACACATTTTTGGCAAAATTAGTGCAACTTCAAAACACCACCAATGTTTTACCCTGTGCTCTGTGTTGCAGGCAACAGAGTGACAGGCATCCAGTCATTGTTTTTGGAAGCTGAGTCACTTGTAGCTGCAATTTAGCAACAAACAACAAATGGAGTTAAGAGTATCTCACTTTCATGCTGATTCTAAAGGACTGAATCCAACAAAGTCAAGTCATAGACAAGGGAGGAGCCCAGTCTCTACACTCTACACAGCCTTTCATTACCTACCACTTTTTGTTCCTGATCTCAAATAAATACAAATTAAACATAACTGAACTGAATTTTGAATTAAACAGCTGTACTTGCTCAGTAGTCATTTTTTCAGAAGCTAGTTTACATGACCTTGGAGCAATATTGGTGACTTGCCCTTTCTGGATGATCACACATGTGCACAGACAGAAAGTCACACCCACACACACCCACACACACCCACACGCACACACACATGTGACTCTTGCAAGCCAAGACTAAGCAAACCTTGATGCAACATGATTTCCTCATCTGTCTGTTGTTATTAGGGATTGTGTGAATTATGTAGGTAGTAGTGCTCTCTCAGCTCTCTGTTTTTCTGACTGGCTGAATCTGCAGTCTGCGCAGTCTGCTAAGCCTGCTATAATGTAAACTGTTATGGAAAATCACATATATCCTAAAAACACATATATTATAAGAGAAATCAGTAGATGAATAGATCAATAGATGATTCTTTCTAGTTATACTCATATTAAGGGACATTCTGCTTACTAATAATTAAGGTTTAGGGCACAGTGTTATGATTAAATCAAGGTTGTTATTTTGTTGAGACACAATGTTTTCGAGCTAAAGAATTTTAGATAGAGTGTTTTGTTTAGACCAGAAGGCACTTCTTCAGGGTCGCCGCCATGGAGACGCAGGGGAGACGCCATGCTTTCTGCTCATGTTTGATAAGGTGAATGGTCTTTTTGAAAGTATAAGAAGTCCTTTGTGTCCAGGACGAGTCCAGAGAATCTTTAACCTGGGACCGGGACAAAAGTTCTCTCCTTCTGCAGAAGTGAAATAAAGTCTTTGTTCTGAGCGAAGAATCTTTTGTTAGTTTGTTGATTTTCAACGACAAGACTTTCCTGAATGAGCTTTCTGTGTAACGTTGCTCGGCTCAGGCACTGCATCTCTAGCTGCCCGGTGCTTCACTTGCAGAGGAAGAATTTTTGGCCGTTCACAATGTGTGCTGTGGTGTGTTCACGTATAACCAATATGGTCATGTTACACTTCACATTTATCTGTGTCTGTGTTTTATATTGGATTTAGATTGGACTGCTGAGAGAAAAGACAAAAAACGCTCATCCAATAACAAACCTCGAACCCAAGTCTCGAACTTAGGTATTGAGGCTCAGAAAATCTGCGTCTTCAATCAGCATTTTGCCATTACTGTGTTAACAAAGAAAGTCATTCTACTCATTTAGAAAAATGATCAAATACGGACGTTACTTTCCTTGCCATTTCTCCACCTTTTATGCATCAGCTCAAAAGCAGCCAGTATGGAGGGTCAGGAGTGCCCATGAGGAAAAAGTGGAATTGTTCTGCCCCAAACAGATTTAATACTTGTACTACAGAAGCGTGGGGCCGTGGTCGTCTCTGCCCCCCACCCCAGAGACAAACCGTGCCCACCCATACTCTGTCCCCCACCCCAGAGACAAACCGTGCCCACCCACCCCAGAGACAAACCGTGCCCACCCATACTCTGCCCCCCACCCCAGAGACAAACCGTGCCCACCCATACTCTGCCTCCCACCCCAGAGACAAACCGTGCCCACCCATACTCTGCCCCCCACCCCAGAGACAAACCATGCCCACCCATACTCTGTCTGTCCAGTGAAAATGGTCCAAATGGTCCGTTCGAGCAGTCTCTGAGAGACAGCACCGTGCTGCTGCTCACACAGTTCACTTCGCCACATTCTTTAACTAAAACAGCGCATAAGTTTCATTCTTATTTTATTTTCTGGTTGGTAACACCAAAGGCAATACATAAGTGGCTTTTTAAAAAGCAGACGTCCTCAAACTCTCTCGCTCCACAAGCTGCTGCTAGCCACACGGACCGCACCGCACCCTCTCTCCACGCCCCCGAACAGTGCTGCCATCTACTGTCTCCAAGTATGTTGACGGGGCATATATTGATCCAGTATTCTAGGATCTATTAGTCCTGACTAGCTGTACTGGGTAACCAATCAGATGTTAGGGGTGGGTTGACGACCTGAAGTGACAGATTAAATTAATTCATGATGTCTTTGGTTTGCTGCACATTATGAATTTATTTTATCTGTCAGTCTGAGCCATCAAACAGAGGGCGGGACAAACACTGATCTACTCAAGATGATTGGCTGTCTCGAGTAGATCAGCGTTTGTTCCGCCCACTGAGTTTGATGGGTCTGACTGACAGATAAAATGAATTCATGATGTGCGGAACGTTGCCAACATGAAATAATTAGTTAAATGTGTCATTAAATATTTAAAATGGTAAATAAAAACATAATTAATGAAATATGGCTTTAAATGTGGCTTTAATTACTTAAAATGGGAAATAAAATTATAATTAATTAAATGTGTTATGAATTATTTAAAATGGGAAATAAAAACATCATTACTGAAATGTGGCATTAATTATTTAAAATTGGAAATAAATTGGAAATAAATTGGAAATATACATTTAAGTAATTAAATGCTCAATATATAAAGTTTTAATGACACATTTAAGTAATTATTTATCAGAATATTATCAATTTTAAACAATTAATGACACATTTAATGATGTATTTAATGACATATTTATATATATAATATTGGCACTCCTGACCCTCCATAAGGCAGTTCATACAGCTGATACCATACAAGAGGAATTGTGTGAAAGTCACTATACATTATCTACATTCTCACATCTATGTGGCTTAAATACACATTGGCTCTGCTATACATTGCATCAACTGGTCTTTAGAAATGTGGGATATTGCTGATTTGATATTTATTTAAATGACATTAAATTCAATTTCAAAATTAGTTAATGATATTATTGTATTTTGTTACATTGTCACAAATACTGTTACAATGGCTCATATTATTGTATTTAGACATTTACATTCCTTGAACATCTGCCCTTCTGATGTACTGGTAAGAAAGAAAGGAAACAAAAATGATTGGAACTGGGAAACAAGACCATAAACACAACAATAACTCTACCAATAGTCAAGAACAAGTATACAAAAAATTTTCACACAGATGTGTCAGTTATTGGTGACAATGAAAGCATGATGTAATTTTCTTTTATTTCTCCCCCGTAGCTCAACAAAGAAAAATAAGAAATTCTGTCTAAAGATTCCATTTCATTGAAAACAAAATGGGAAAGCATCCAAAGATGTGGGACTGGGTTAGAGTAGCTGATCATTCTCAAGAGGGGAGTAACACATGGGTCTTGGCCCTATAAAAAGCTGCAGGAGTTAGAAATCTGTCTGAGTTTCAGGGTGCCACAGGTTGGGGTGATGTTTATGACCGCTGGGCCGAGGCAGGGGCGGCTGGTGTCCTCCACTGGAGCGTGTAGGCCAACAGGGTTAAAAGAGCGAGACGTCCACTCAGGCGAGCCGAAACCTGACCCGCGAGCCCCAAACGGCTCGCGGCCCCACCGTCACCCCACTCAGATTCAGGGCCACGGCACGGGTCACAGCGCACTGAATAACGCCCAACCTGGCAACCCTGCTTAATAAACAATAAAAGCAATAAACGTCCAATAAGTCACAGCTGCCTGGGACATAGTAGTATATTAACCCTGTCACCAGCGAAGAGCCGTGAGTGGACACAGGGGCCTTGTAAACGAAAAGAGAGACACATGGAGAAAGAGTAGTGGTTGCCAGAATGATCTACAAATCCTAAGAATAAACCATGTAACTAAATATGTAACTAAATGCAAATGAAACTAAATATGTATTTGGGGAAAGTGATATGCAGTGGTCTACTTGTCTCACATTTATTATTACAGTTAGTGAAATGATGTATAAGTGGAACTTGCGAAAGCCCATATTTCTGGAAACAAGGGCTTGAGTGACTCAGGTAGGGTTTAATGACTTAATGTGTGATTCTTGCCGTTTTCAATGTGCACATGCCAAATGGACGCCAAATTCTGTTCAAGCCCGGGGGCCCCAGCCAGTTGGCCATTCTTTTAAACTATTCTTTTAACCTCATAGATGACACACATTCCCGAAGACATCAGTGCATTAATATAACTAGCCAAGAACAAGTTCAGTCACGGTACTGAGCACCACAGCACCATTAGTCATGCTTTTAAAATGTTCTCCAGAATTTTGTCTTCCCACATTTTGCAAATACATGTAGCAGTCGCTGAGACAAGGATACAGGATGACAAATTGAGAAGCTAAAGCAAATAATTTTGTGTTTTTCATGAAGAAGAATAAAAAGGTAAACAGCATGGAACTGGAAACTATGAAACTGAAAACTGAAAAAATAAATGCAACCAGGTAGATGCACACAGTCATAGGTATCATTACTGACTCTGCCCCCCAATACACCGACATATCAATCAATATAAAAATATTTAACTTTAAAATATACTTTAAAATAGATTAAAATATATGAATAAATAAATTATATATAATATGTAAAAATGAGTGGTGGGCCGTTATCGGCGTTAACGTGCTGCATTAATGTGAGACTCTTATCGGGCGCTAAAAAAAATATCGTTGTTAATCTATTCGCAAAGTTGGGTTGGGAGCTGAGTCTATACTACGCAAGCTATGATGACTTTCACCTTGATATTTTAGCGCGGATGTATACCTAGCCGACTTGCACTGTAGGGGACGAGAATGAGTCTTTGTATGTGGGTGTATATCACTAGGACAGAAAGACAAGGTGGGCTTAGCCTTAGCCCCCAGGGTTGTAGGAAGGAATTAGCGTGTATAGAGGGCTGAAAACTTCACCAAACCTTTCCTTTCACTTAAGCAAACAAGTAAAGTTAAGCAGTGAACAGTTATGGATACTCATAGTATTGTTCTGTTAAACTGAGTACAAACGGCACTACCAGAGAAATATTACTAAACGGGCTCCGATTGCTACTTGCTAACAAGCAGCGCCGTGTAGCTTCCCCTGGGTCTTAATGCCCGCCAGCTACCTACAGCAGCTTCAACAGCCAGTACAGCATTTTAATTCAATAATGATAGCTTGACTTATTATTTTTCATTTCAATTCATAGTCTTCTTTCTATATGTAAAGTGCGTATCTGCGCTCAGTGATATCTTGTATGAAATGTTTGGATATATCATTTAAAAATTATAGAACAATGACTATATATTTAGGGTGGCTTGGGATCATTTGGAGGGGCGGGCTTCAGACCTTCGGCAGAATTCAATGAGCCATTTTAATCTAGATTAATTCCAAGATAACAGTGATGTTAATCTAGATTAAAAAAATTCATCTATGCCCACCACTAGTAAAAATATAAATTTCCATAATACTGTGTACATGAAAAAGGGCCTACAATAGTCAGCAAAAAAGAAGCAAACTTTTCTCAGTACATTTGTAATTTAATGTATATGATGGAAATACACTGAACATTTTTGTATATTTAAAAATAACATATTCTAAGGTAATGCAGTTTTTGCACAAATTATACATTACTGTGCTTCAAGGAAATACATTTGTAGAAATATGTCAATTGACTAATGTTATAATAAAACCAGTGTTTGGAGTTTTATGGGCAAAAAAGGTTTGTCAAAAAAATTTCAACATGGTGTAAAAAATGCACTTCATTGGTTGTCTTCAGTTGTTGGCCAGTGCTCTACGATTCATGGACTGATTATTTTTAATTAAACTACAAAAAACAGTGTAATGTGTTTTGGCCCTTTCTGGCCTCCTTAACCGTGACATCACAGACTCTTATATTTTGTCTGCTCTCTTTGTCTTATGTATCTGGTAATCACACTAATCATAATAATAGTGGCATACTGGATAGCTCAAAGCAAGAAGTTTAAAGGGCGACTTACACCCATTAATTACAGTGACAGTCCCCCTGGAGGAACTGAGAGTTAAGCGTCTTCCTCAATGATCTTTCACACGCAAGCGTTGTACCCACTAGGCTGCTACCACCCTATACGGTGGTAGGAGACGGTCCTGGTTCCTGGCTGGGTGGCCGAAGGTCCTTTATGTGTGGAGTTTGCATGTTCTTCCTGTCTTCAAGGGTTTCCTCAGGGGCTCCGGTTTCCTTCCACAGTCCAAAGACATACGCTGGACATACTAAATGTGTGTGAGTGTGTGAAGTTGTGTGCTCTCATCAAACATATCATCCTGTATTCATTTATTCTATAATGTATTATCTGTTTTTGCTATGTACACAGAAAATTCATTTACAAACTATGTACTTTGTGAAATGGTGCATACACAAGTATGGTAAGCTATTTGCCTTGCTTTTACTGTGATGTAATTCCCTGTGTGGGTGTTGGAAAAGGTTGTTTGCGGGAAACACATGCAACTGATGTTTCCCACTGCTATGAAGAAAACAATAAATACTATAAATTAGGTGAAGACTGTGTTATCCTTCCTCAATATGGCCAGTGAAGCTGAAGCTGTCTCCACCTCAGATGGATGTATAATTCAACATTTCATAATAGGTTGTTTTTTTATTTGCATTTATTTGAACATTTTTTGATCAAATAATTTTGTACTGATCAAATACATTGATGTACATATCATCTTCTCAGATAGCCTTAGACTATTTCACAGTAGTGCACGGTGAGTGTTAACAGCTAGGGCGTAAAAACAGTCAGCAGAGACAAAACAGTGATGCAGTGTCAGCTACGAAACACCCAAACCACTTTCATAGCCTAAAAGGCCTCTTCTTTCTTTGCAAAAAACCCCCCTCAAATCAAACACTGCTGGTGATTGATTAGGGGCACTGATAACAGTGATATGTCCAAAGCAAATAAGAACTAGGTGAGTGTGTTAGCAATGTGGCCAAGTTTTACTGATGAGTGCCAGGGTAAGCACTTTTCCCCTTAAAAAAAACGTAGTTCTATAGATTCAGTCCAGCTCTAATTCACTTTTGCAGATGACTGCGTGTGTGTAATGTGTTATTGCAGCTGACCTCATGGAGGAAACGCTCTGTGAAAAATGTTAACCCCTAGCAAAACTGATGACCTGAGAACACTTCCAGTTGGAGCTTTTCTCGCTGCAGAACCAGTATGGAAGATCCTAAGTTAAACTGATTTAAGCATAAATCTTTTGCAAAACTCTCTGTAACTGACTTACACTTCTGTGAGGCTCACACAGATATACATGATCTACTTTTCCATATGCACAGATGCTTGAGCGCAATCTGTGACTGAGACACGTTAAAGGTTATTGTAGTACATTTATATTGTAGTATAATCCATTTATAGTGTAGAAGAATGCATTGATGGTGTTCTTTTTCTATTATTGTTGTAATAGTGTATAAGGAATAATTTCTAGTGCATTTATAGTATTGTGTCCCATAGTTACTTTGCAACAGGGCACATTTATGGTATAGAATGGACCATTTATAGTGCAGTATAGAGCAGTTGTAGCATAGTATAGTGCATTCATTGTGCTGCGTATCATATTTATATGTAATAAAGCATGGTTTTGTGTGGTATAGGTCATTTATAGTGTAGTACAGAGCATCTGTAATGTGTTTATAGTGTGTTTATAGTGTAGTAAAGTGCAGTTTAGAGTTCTAGAACATATTAAAATATGTAATGCAGAACATTTACAGTGTAGTACAGTCATTTTATAATGCCATAGATCATTTATATTGCAATAGAGTGCATTTACTGTTGTATAACACAGAAAGGCAAAAAGAGCAATTTAACATATATACACAATGCCAAAAAAATAACGTGTTGTGGCAAGCATTTGTTTTATATTAGCAAAAATAAATAATTCTTTTGGCAATCTGTCATGTCGTCACCTCAGGGAAGAATGCAGCAGCACGCACTGGAGATACTGGCAGGGTTTTTATTTCTCTTTTCAACACACAAACTCAAAAGTGACTTTGGGTCCGCCTCCTGGAGACTCGGCTCGACCGAAGACCCCTCTGTC